>CAUYLG010021261.1:0-81748 GCA_963573385.1 Cacajao melanocephalus | reverse complement strand
ATAATTGGAAGTAAATCACTCCTCAGCAATTGCATAGCAATTCACAGGTTTAAATAAAACATTGGTTGGCTGCTTGTTTGTTATTTTCATCCCTTATTCCTTCCTGTCTCCATTGTTAAACACAATTATTGGCATAAAAGAGGTTTTTAATACCCATTTTTAGACTGCATTCTAGCCTGGGCAATAGAACAGGAATCCTGTTCTCTCTCCCTCTTTTTCTTCCTCTTTCTTTCTCTCTTACATTCTTTTTTTCTTTCTTTCTTTCACTCTTTCTTTCTTTTCTCTCTTTAAAAAAAAAAAAAAAAAAAGAATCCAATAAGGAGGCTGGGTGCAGTGGCTCATGCCTGTAATCCCATCACTTTGGGAAGCTGAGGTGGGAGGATCACCTGAGGTCAGGAGTCGGAGACAGGCTGACAAACATGGAAAATCCCCATCTCTACTAAAGATACAAAAATTAGCTTGGCATGGTGGTGCATGCCTGTTAATCCCAGCTACTTGGGAAGCTGAGGCAGGAGAATCACTTGAACCCAGGAGGCGGAGGTTGCACTCCAGCCTGGGCAACAAGAGTGAAACTCTGTCTCAAAAAAAAAAAAAAATCCAACAAGGAACTATGTTTGATAATAAACATGTAATGTGATTTGGTCTACAACTGCATTCTTATTATTCAGTCTCTTAAAGGAAGCTCAAAAACAGTATACTCTTCATGTATATCAGAAAATGTTGGAAGATCAGATACCTTGTACTGTATTATATACCTTTAACAAAAAATAAACCAAATTCTTGGAAGGAATTGCTATATATGACTTCCATAGCACTAATTATGTTAGGCTGATATATGCAATTATAACATGAGATTATCTTGTATTAAGGAGCATTTTGAGGAACTTACATTACTCTGGTATTGATATGGTTTGGCTGTGTCCCCACCAAGTGTCAACTTGAATTGTATCTCCCAGAATTCCCATGTGTTGTGGGAGGAACTGAGAGGGAGGTAACTGAATCACGGGCACCAGTCTTTCCTGTGCTAGTCTCCTAATAGTGAGTAAGTCTCACGAGATCTGATGGGTTTATCAGAGGTTTCTGCTTTTGCTTCTCTGTCATCTTCTCTTGCCGTCACCATGTAAGAAGTGCCTTTCACCTCCTGCCATGATTCTGAGGCCTCCGCAGCCATGTGGAACTCTAAGTCCAATTTTTCTTTCCAGTCTCAGGCATGTCTTTATCAGCAGCATGAAAACAGGCTAATACAGATACTATCTGAAGATTTAGTATTTTATATGCTAACTTTATTTCAATTAATTTCACAAAAATTTCACATGAAAACATCTGTGATTATTTCAATTGTATATTACGTATATTCTTGGTACCATATAGAAGATACCATTTAAATTTCTGCATATAGTTTGGGAAAATAAGATGAATGGAGGTGGATACGGTTTGAATGTTTGTCCCTCCAAATCTCAGGTTGAAATGTGACCCCCAGTGTTGGAGGTGGGGCCTCTAGTGGGAGGTATTAGATTATGGGGGCAGATTCATCATGAATGGCTTAGTGCCATCCCCTTGGTGGTAAGTGAGTCTTGCTTAGTTAGTTCATGTGAGATCTAGTTGTTTAAGACTCTGGGACCTCTGCCTTCTGTCTCTTGCTCCCTCTCTCATCATGTGATATGCCTGCTCCCTCTTCACCTTCCACCATGATTGTAAGCTTCCTAAAGTGCTCACCAGAAGCAGATGGCAGCACCATACTTCCTGTAGAGTCTGCAGAAGAACTGTAAGTCAAAATAAACCTCTTTCCTTTATAAATTACTCAGCTTTCGAGGTTCCTCTATAGCAACACAAAAATAGATGAATACAGAGGTATTTGGGCAAAATACAATACGTGCACTTAAAATCCTCTCAAGTCTAAACTTTGTTTTTATCACAAAATACTAAATTTTAACAACCATTTGCACATAAAAGAACTCAATATGTTTCAACTGGTAAAAAATTTTTTTACAGGCATACCTTGGAAATACTAAGGGTCCAGACCACTTCAATAAAGCAAATATCTAAATACAAGGTGACAAAATTTTTTTGGTTTTCTAGTGCATGTAAGTTACATTTACACTATGCTGCAGTCTACTAAGAGTACAATACGTCTTAAATACCAATATATGTATCTTAATTTTAAAATATGTTATTGCTAAGAAATGCTGTCATAGACACATATGATGTCTGTGAGCATAAGATGTCGGAAAAATGAGGCAGACAGATTCACTTGAACCAGGGTTGTCACAAATCTGCAACTTGTAAAAAATGCTGTATCTGTGAAGCACAATACAGTGAAGTACAATGAAAGAAGTACATGAGGTGAAAAATATCCCAACTTCTGGATTTCTAATGGATATTTTAATACATAGAAATTATCTTTATAAATAATATTGGAAACAATTGCCCATCAGATGAAAAAGTAAAATACAAGTTTTATTAAGTATTTCTTATATTAATGGCAGTTCTTTACGAAGGTGTTGTTTTCTCCTGAAAGAAGTATTTAATATAATCGAGAATGGTTCATTCCTTTGTTAATTCACATATAAAAATTTAAAATGAAGTTTAAAAAATCAACCTGCAATAATGAATTATGTTTTTATATTTATTATGTCTTAAACAGGGCATGTTTTAAAAAACCTGGTGTATATATTATTAGCTATAATCATTGCATTTCTTTTTAAATGTCTTTTTAAACAGGTAAGGCAGAGGCCTTTAAAAAAAAATCTATAAAACAATCAATACTTTATGGCATGATCCAGAAATTCAAGATATGCTTGTTGGTAAAGACCTATTAACTAAGTAATTGCATCATATAGGACATGGTTGATAGCACATCTGGATTTACTGCTTCGACAAGTTGTATGAGACAAACTCCTTAATTAATGAGAGCAGCAAATTCTCCACATGTGAGATTTGGTTTAATCACTCTTTTTTTTTTGCTATAGAGATGGGGTCTCACTATGCTGCCCAAGCTGGTCTTGAACTTCTAGGCTCAAGCAATCTGTCTGCCTCAGCCTCCCAAAGTGCTGAGACTCCAGGCGGGAATCACTGCACCTGGCCTGTTTTAATCAACCGTATGTAAAGTATGCTTTTTATCATAGGGCCTAATAAATAAAGAAAGGATAAGTACTTAAATTTTCCTGGTGCGTTCCAGCACCCAGTAACTAATAGCACGGCTACAGTTCACTGAAGCCGAAATAGGATTTATAGAATGCACCAGCACAACCCATATTAACTTCACATATGTGGCAAATATCAAGAAAGAATACCAAATGAAGTAGATAATAACTAGGACCATAAATGCTTCAAAGAGAATGCTTCAAAATGAAGGGAGAGAATGCTTCAAAATGAAGGGAGTGGTCACCAGTATCAAAAGCTGCTCAAAGATCAAGTAAGATGAGGCCTGAAAAATGTCCACTAGACTTATTCATACAATGTCATTGGTAAAAAGAACCATTTTGTTCTCCCTCTGACCCACCACAGAGTCTGAAACAGATTAGAATTGGTTGAGAAAAAAAATGGTTCAGCCCAGAAGGAAAAATTACAAAAGGTAGAATCAAGCCAAAACCTAAATTTAAAAAAAAAAAAAAAGGTAGAAAAATACACTCATGAAATATTAATATTTTGAACTACTTAAAATGAAACTGAAAAAAATTATTAACATTATTGACAAATATAACAGTATCAGCAATAATAAAAAATTAGCTCTGGGAGAGAATTCAAGGTAAAAGGTTATAGTTCCTAACAATTTTTCAACTGTTTTGGGATAAATCCAATCTTAATACTATTAGGATCTTTTCACTTGAAAGCTAAATTACATTTCTGCATGTTATTTCCCTAGAACCTCACAACCAAGGGAACCCTTTATGCTGACTTTATCATTTCATAGATAAGATCCTTAGGTAACAATAGGCTAGCAATTATTTGGGGTACAAATGCTAATTAGTGGTAGAACTAGGAAACAAGTATCTCTCCCACTGAGGTAGCAATGCAATCATTTCCTCTACCCAGACCCCTTTCCTTTGGGAACATGCGTACCCAATGCCCCAAAATGGACTGCCTTACAGTGATTTTTCCTCCAACCATATCAAATTAGATTGCAGTGGACATCTGACCCAAGTTTAGCCAAATTTTCTCTCTAAATTGTGGCAGAAAATTGAGTGAGATGTTAGAGGTTAGGAAGGTGTATGGTAACATAGAATAAAAAACTGGTGTGGCCTCTTAGATCTCAACAAGAGAGGGAGTAGATTTACAGAGAGAAGCAGGGGAAGAGACATGTCTCATCAGACATACAAAAAGAATACAATGGAATCTCAAAATTAAATGGTGTTTTTTCTTTCCTTTACATTTTGCAAAGTGAATAGTTATTAAAATGAGAGGGAAAGACTAAAATAAAACATTATTCACTTCATGAAAGGGAGAAAAAAACAATATTTAAACAGTGAGCACTTATACTCAATGAGCACAGTGAATATATATATGAATAGGAAGAAATGATCGGTGGATCTCAGTTTCCATGTGCCACCTGCAGTACTGAGTGCGGGAGTTTAAAGTTTAAAGATACAGTATATAGTTTTCATTTACCATAGTCCGGAATGAAAGCCAATTATTTTATGTAATTGTCAACCAAAAACAAACAAACCACCCAACACCTTAAGGTATTTTATAAGAAACTAAATTCTTTTAAAAAATAAGTGTAACTTATGCAAATTTTAAAACCTTTTTATTTTGTATACTCATTTTACAGATGAACTTACGTAAATTTTAATGTCTGTTGTTCTAAGAATCTAACCTCCGCTTAATGTGCAGCTCCTCTGCAAATGCCTGACAACTTTCCAGCTCACACTGGCCATGTAAAGTTCCCATAATGACATTCCAAGAAACTCTTAGGAGCTTTCTAATGCCCTCTCCCATTTCATTTGAGCAAATCTGAGCAGACTTCTGTTCCTTACACTCAGATGTTACTTAAGTGATACTCCTAATCTATTGATTTTTTTTTATGACTAATAGTACAGAATAGTGAAAGATAGTAAAGGCACTGTGGTTAGGAGTGTTAGAATCAGACAGATCTCTTTTGGAACTTTGGAGAACACATTTAACTTCTGTGAATTTCATTTGCCTGACTTGTAAAATGGAGGTAATACTATTTACCTCATAATCTATTCTGAAAATCAAATGACATTAAGTACTTAGTACTGTGCAGAATATACTGGTATAATTACTAATACTAATTATCAGACTAAGTTCCTGTTGAACTCAATCTGTTTAATAGCTTTCACTTATTTCCCCATTAATTGCTCTTATGTTTCCTATTTTTGTAAAATTTTATAAAGTTTATGGAAGCGAACAAATTTATTAACAAAGTAGGATTTGTATGAACCATGGAATGATTTTCTATCTTTTCTAGACTCACAAAGTTAATTTAGTATTCCCATATCAGTACTGGGGCCAGACGACAACATTTTCAACGGTACCATATTAACCCGAAAGTGTTCTATGTCTCTCCCACCCCTTAAACTACTTTTCCTTTTAAAATCTATTTTAAATAGTGGGTAAATCTTATTAACTGTCATTTAAGACAAAAGAGTTGTAAAGTTTAATAATTCATACTCATGAAAATAACTTGTACAGATTTTAAGATAACTATTTTATATCTAATAGGTAACTGCTGCTTCCACAAATTTTCATTTCATAGATGAGATATATATATCTCAAACGTGTATATATATATATATATATACATGCACATATACATATATATATGTATATCTATAAATAAGCATACACATGCATATGTAACACATGTATATACACATACATACATACATACACACATGCCATCAAATAAAGGCTTATGTCCCTGTACTAATCTCTAGTACCATCTCCAAAAACTCTATGAAGAGTATTCTATATAGATTTCTACCTTTTGAGAGCTGGAACTCTTAAATCATTTAGAAAATTTATATAAAACTCATAACATTTATGAGTTTTATGAAATTTAATGATTCGTAAAATTTTAGTTTATACTAAATTTTCAAAGCCTTTTCCTATATTGCCTTTTGTGAAAACTATTAGAAGAAAAACTGGTACTTTAAAACTTTCATATCTGCGTTTTGGTAAAGGAATATTAGGGAAATAGCCACCACACTGACTGCTGATAATATTTTACATTTGTATAGCATTAACAGCTTTTAAACTATTCTTACAGATATTTCACTTAATTCTCACAACCATATGAATTAAATACGGCAACTTTTATTTCCACTTTATAGAAATGAAATTCAATGTAATTTAAGTAACTACATATGAAAACTAGGACCTAACTTTTCTGCCTTTTAATTTAAACCCTTTCCACTTCTTCACATTGCCTCTAACATGGATCATTTACAATACTGTACAATTGGGATCTGAGTAATAGTTATGGTCATATGGAAAGACAAGAACATTAAAACATGGCAAAGTAGGTTAAACAGGAAAAGTATGCTATATTTTGTAGTTAAGAAGGGGTTTTAGTGCATAAATAATTTTTTGGGAATTTAATAATCAAAGAGAATGTCTGAGAGATTATGATGAAATGGAGACACAGGCACTTATTTGTAAATTATCTGTGGTGTGGGTGCAGCACTTTTTTCTTGTCTTAAACTTCTGTTTGAGTCACAGTGGCAAATTATAACTTCTTCTAGAGAGGAAGAATCCTGCTTGCAATTATGCCCTTGGGAAATGGTTTCACAATCCTCACCATATTTGATAAACAAACAAAGTTACAACAGAAAGATTCCTTTTAGATAGAAACAACAATTTCTAAGACAGAGCAACTCAGATTTTCTAAAAACAAATAGAAACTTCAGCTACATGGCTAAATACACATCTTTACTTGCATACAGAATCTGAAAAGGGTCTCTTATTTTGGTAAAAAGAAAAAAGAGATTAAACAGTAATGATACCCTTTCAAATAAAAAGCAAGGTGAACAACAGGAAGGGTGGGTGTGGGAGTGAAGGCTGTGCACAGTGGGCTCAGGCAAGGTTTAAATGAATAACATTTCCCCAAGTTCAGTTTAAAAGAGAGAAAACAGAGAATCCTGATCAGGACTTCCAGGGATTCTCCCAAAAATCAGAGTCGATAAAACACATCTTTTCCCCTAAAACTTTTCCCCTTAAAGAAAAAAATAATTTGCTGTTGTGACTCAAACAGAAGAACTAAGGTAAGAAAGAAATGCCCTAATCTCCTCAAATCTGCACATACACATACGCATGAACATTATTCTTGAAACAATATGACAAAGCCATTAATATTACCTTCCTGTTCTATATTACCCAAAGGTCTATATTTGATGTCAAAATTTAAAATAAGGTATAACATGCTCTATTTTCATGAACTAGTTTATTTAGTTCATTTTTCACTCATTTCCTGTGACAATCTCTTGTATTACATAAGCCTTAATATTTACCTGAACCTCTGAATTGGAGTCAACAGGCTGTAATGAAAACCAGGTTTCTTTGCCACTGTGATTACACAAGTCTTCTTTTTTGATGGCTACTTTTCCTACAGAAAATAAGTAAAACAATATAAGAAAACATGCTTTGTATAATCCTAAGACTTATTAGCACTGTTTTATATAATACTTTATAGAAAATATTTTAAAATAATTTGTACCCATTGACATAAAAATCCATTCTTATAAAGCCTTTTTCTATATTCTAAAGAATGAAAAAATGTCTTATTTCTCCTTGCCCCTTGGCAGACCTCTGTCTGGGTCATTTTGAATCAGGGATTAGATAGAACCTCAATTGTATTTACATGCAACTGCATTTTTTAGTGCTTATTCAGATTCATGTTTTTACCCAGAGTACACTCATCATAAAAAGGAAGGTACAATGGTAGTGTAAACTAATTTTTTGACACTATGAATAAATAAATAATATGTTCCAGAGCAGATGTATCTGCATTCAGTAAGAGTTTATAAATTCCAATTAAGAGAAAAGGAAGAACAATATCATACATCATTAACAAAAGTGAAAACTGACTTGAAAATTATGGGAGTTTATAACAATTTTATTAAAAATGTACTTTTATCAAAACATTGCAAACACTGATCATGTTGCTCCAACAAATACAAAAATTAAGGCTGTTCTCTAAAGTTTAAACCCTCTCAGAGGAAGATACAGTACAATGAACAAAGCAGTATGAGAGGAAGAAACAGAAATGTTCTTAGAATAAAGTATATGCCATCTTGGTACAAAGCATTTCCTTCCTCAATTCAAGTTTTAAGAAGTAGACACAGTTTTGCATAAGACTGATGATTTATTCCAGGATTCTACACAAAAGTTTCAACAAATTCTTTGTCAAGTAAGAATTTTCATTTTATGTGCCCTAATTCTACTTTATTTCCTTGTACTTATGACATACCTTGGGTCTTTTAGTTCAACATTTTAAAACTGTAAGAAAATTGTACAGAAATTTTTGTCAAGATATGTCAACTTTTGTATATCAAGAAAAAGGAAAGAACGGGAAAACAAACAAAACTATGCTTAAAATTTTATTCTGGAATTAGATAGTGGTGATGGTTACACAACTCTGTGAATATATTAAGGCCCCCACCACACCATACACTTTTTGTAATTTAAAAAATATTCTAATTCACCCAAGCCATCAGTGCTGGGAAAAAGAAAAAAAAGATATATTTTGAAGTAATTTCAAACAAAGTTGCAATAACTATACATCAAAAACCTCCATATTCTCAACTCAGATTCTCCTATTGTTAACTTTTATCATGTTTCTCTTCCTCTAATGTAGATAATGATTCTTTTTCTGAATCACTGAAAAGTTGCAAATATGGGTTTACTTTATACTTTAAAGTATACTTTAAAAGGGTTAATTTGATGGTATATGAATCACATCTCAATAAAACTTATTTTTAGAATGTAACATTACAGTTTTTGATAAGCTTCTCTGATTCATGTCTTGGAATTCAAACTATGAAGACAACCGATACATCTAATTTTAAAGAAAACACTACAGTACACAGCTATATTTTATTATAGAGTGGTAAGTGTATTAAAAAAAGAAAAATCAAAGGAGGCCTATTGAAAATTCATCTTTGTATGTCTATTAATACATGAAGTTAAAACACATAAAATTTTAAAATAAATTGGTCCTGATAACAAATATATATCTTCCCAACTTTCTTTCGAATACTTTGGATAAAATGTAAGTTGAAGATCAAAATCTTTATATGAATATATAGCATTTACAGTTCATTCAAATCATGTAGAAAATGGCACTAAGGAAATAATGTATTTCAGTTCTTTTTTGGTTAAATTTAAGATAAAAATGATGGCAAAACAGAAATTCTTATAGTACTAAATAAAGCCAAATATAAAATTCAGGCACTAACTGGAATACTCAAATATTCCTTAAACTACAGGAAGAGTATAGGATAAGAGACAAATCATACAACTCTCTGGATATGTCTTATCTATATCAAATTCCAGGCAAATCCATATAATACTAGTTATGGCTTAGGATATAAAGTTATGACAAAGTATTCAATATTGTATGCCACAAATGACTGTCATAATTATATCAAGTAGTCCTAATTACCACTGATTCCACACCAGATGTAAGTAAAATGTTAAGGCAATGCATAACATTTGATACTCAAATATATATATATATATACATGCAGAAATAAATCTGTACATCCTATAGCTGAAGCTCTTTCCTTTTGAAAACCATTCCCCTCCCTTTAAGAATATTTGTAACTGTGTATCTTTTATGTCCTCTCCCCAGAAAAAGGCACAGATAATATCTGGCACATAATTTTATGACAGTTTACTTACCATCCAGAAATGAATCAGTAGACTTCTGGTGAAATTTCTACTTTACGATTTCTGTAATTTTTAGTTTTGTATACAATTTATGAATTATGTATATAGATGTACATATGTACACATATATAATACATACAAACATCACTAAAACAAGCCCCAAACTCAAAAAGAGGGTTTTTAACCAAGTTTGTTTAGGAATTTATTGGTTTGACAAATTCATTCCCTCATTCAACGATCACAATGGCACTGTGGTTGTAAATGCTGATTTGATTTCTAGGCTTCCCGTTTATCCAAACTCTATTTAAGTAACAATGCTGCTAAAAACTAGAGTAGAAATCTACCTGTCCTACTTATGACTCACTAATCTCAGATCACTGGAAATACATCTCCACTGTCACAGGTGCCTTTCCAAAAGAGAGTTCTCTCTTAGTCTCACAGGTAATGTATTCTAGGAGAGAGCAGCCTCTTCCTCCTATTCCGCATCTTGAGTATCATGACATTCACTGTCACTGAAGAGTTGAATGTTTCTTGTCCTATGAGAGGGAAACCCTTCTCTGACTAGCTGCATAAATAAGCCATTTGAGAGTTGAGAATAATGTGCAATTTTATTGCCAGCTCTTATTAAGTTCCTTTTTAAGATGTCAGTTTCTGATATGTAAAGATCTAGTTGCATGAGTTTAGCTGACCTGAAGAAGCAGGAAAGAAAGAGTATATGCTCCCACAAAGTTAGAGAAACTGATATATAAGAACGGCACAGGAAAATAAGAAAAATATTTGAAGTCATTAGGTAGCAGGATACCTACAGCATGTCTAGCACTTTATTAGGCAATATAACAAATAAAAAGAAATATATATCATCAGCTCAAGGGAATAAAACAGAAGTGGGAGAGGGAAAAGAGACAAAGAATGAAGGAGGAAAAAAGGTGGGAAGATAAATGAGAAGGAAGTACAGGAGAGGGAGACAAGAGGGATGCGGAAGGAAGAAACAAGTTTCTGAAATACGAACAGAATAAAAAAAAAAGCCTCTTGATTCTGTTTTGTTGTTTTATCACCGAGCAGACATTAACAGTAAAAGGTCGGCAGCCCGATACAGTGGAAAGAGCACTGAACTGAAAGAAAAACCAGCATTTACTGAGTGTCTACCAGGTAGGAGACATTCTTATATATTTTCTTATCTAATTTTCGTAATGATCTTGAAAACAGAGGGTATAATTTCCATCTTACAGATGAGGAAAGGTGAACAATATTTTTAAACTTGCCGCTAACAGGTGCAGAAGCCAGATTTCGAAACCAAGGTATGCCTGTTTGTGTTCCTTCCAACACAAACACTAATTCCATAATCTAGTGTCAAATTCTCTAATAAGTTACTTATTAGAAACTCTACATCTAATGTGCCTCCTCTGAATTAGAATGACTTTTAGCTTAATGATCTTAAAAACCTTTTTTGTGCCTCTAATGTTCCCAAAGATTGTTTTAGTTTAGTGTTTACTATTTTCTTTTGTTTATGTTATTTTTTTAATTTTTTTTTTTTCCAGACAGGGTCTTGCTCTGTTTCCCAGAATGGAGTGCAGTGGCATGATTACAACTCACTGCAGCCTCGACCTCCTGGGCTCAGGTGATTCTCCCACTTCAGCCTCCCAAGTAGCTGGAACTAATTTTTATAGTTGGTCCCAGTTGGTCAATTTTTATAGTTTTTGTAGAGATGGGTTTTCACCATGTTACCCAGGCTGGTCTTCAACTTCTGAGCTTAAGTAGTCCATCTGCCTTGGCCTCCCAAGGTACTGGGATTATAGACATGAGCCACTGTGCCAAGCTGGTGAGTACTCTTTTAAACAAAGTTAATTCATAATTTCACTAGCTATGAAATTACCAACGTCAAAAAAAAAAATCAAACACAGCTGAGTGCAATGGTGCATGCCTGCAGTTTCAGGTACTTGGGAGGCTGAAGCAGGAGGATTGCTTGATCCTAGGAGTTCAAGTCCGGCCTGGGCAACACAGTGAGATTCCTGTCTCCTAAAAAAAAAAAAAAAAAAAAAAAAAAAAGAAAGAAACAAGCTTCCCAACAAATCATTTAAAATTAGTACTTAATTTCCTCACTGTCTTGACAAACTCACAGAAAGAGCTTAAAACCGAACATATACTCACCAGATGCTGTACTAGTTCCTTAAAATCAGACAAAGAAAGGAAACAAAAAAGGAAATGAAGGAACTGTGGGTACAGAAACCACCTTTGTTGATCTTTAAGTAAAAAAAGCATTTTAAGCTTTCTAATATCATTTTTCAGCAGCATTTTCTTGCCATCAGTAAATACCGTGTTACCCATGGGACCCACTTTCAGATACATTATTAGAAATTTCAGTCTGATACAGTTAACCAATTGGCAAAATCCTGATTGTCCTGATCCTACTTGAGCACAAGCAGAAATGGCTAAAAGAGGAGATTAAAAACAGTGACAAGTGTTACTGCCTATGTAAAAATGAAACAGGACCAGAAGACTGAACAAATTCTGGCAGTCAACAGCAGCAATTTAGAGACAATGGCAGCACTTTGAAGCCTTAGCGTATGAGGTTTCAATAGATACATTTTGGTCTTTGCTGTAGACTGGTATATTAATGGCCTCCATACTTTCCGGTATCTACACCATTGTGAGATCCCCTATAGCACTGACTCCGGGATTAGATACGTGACTTGCTTTTACCAATGGGACATCAGCAAATATGACACAAATGTGCATTAGGGCTTGCCTTCTTAGAACCAACCATGAGACCATGTGGTGAGGAAGATCCAGCTAATAGCACCAACCATCAGACATATGAATCAGACCAGCCAGCCTCAGTCAATCTCCCAAATAACTGCACATCAGCCCCATGCAAGACAGGCTATAGAACCACCTAGCTGGGTTCAGCTCAAATTGACAAACAACAGGATCATAACTAAATGTATGTAGCTGTATTAAGCCACTAGGTATTGGAGTAGTTACATAGCAGTAGATAACTGATAAAGTCCCTGTGCAAATAGACACCAAAGTGTAGCCACAGGCAATTTACAAACAGTAAATTTTGCTTAAAAGCTATATGTCAGCAGAAATTACAATTCAAAGTGTTGGAAAAGACCTTAACATTTTAAACACAATCTTAATTTACAGATGAACTAAGCCTAAGAAAATGACTCAATAAAGATCACATAGATAGATAGTGACATAGTCATGGTTGGTATTCAGGTCTCTGACATTCTATTAAAATCCTTTCATCTCTCTATGGTTCTAAACCAAGATGGCATGGTGAGGGATAGGAGGGAACTGTCAGAATCTAGCAAGATAGTCATAGTCTACTTATTTGAGCTCTTGAAAAATAAAATAATTAAAAAATACATATTAGAAGGTAAAACATTTATGTTTTAGTTTCAGTATTATTAGAATCCTCATTGGAAATAAAAATATATGCTTAAAGTTTTTCTCTTTTTCTCTCATTTTAAGAAGAAACTATACATTAGGAAAATACATCACATAGTAACATTAACTTTACAATTTCCTATCTTTTTGTAGCATGGATCTAGCTCTCAAATTTTTTAATTCAGTTTTTGTACTAACTGTTCCTGGCATATAAAGTTGCCTAATATAAGCAATTATGCCCCAAATTAATAACAATTATTACCCCTGGGAAGAGGACTGGGAGGGGGCAGTGGTCCAAAGTAATTTAAGCCAGGTGCAGTGGCTCACACCTGTAATCCCAGCACTTTGGGAAGCCAAGGCAGGTGGATCAAGAGTTCGAGACCAGCCTGGCCAAATGGTGAAACCTCACCTCTACTAAAAATATAAAAATTAGCCAGGAATGGTGGCAGCTGCCTGTAATCCCAGCTACTCAGGAGGCTGAGGCAGAATTACTTGAACCCAGGAGGCAGAGGTTGCAGTGAGCTGAGATGGTGCCACTGTACTCCAGCCCGGGCAACAGAACAAGTCTTCATCTCAAAAAAAAAAAAAAAAAGTAATTTAGTATTATCTATGCCATAATTTAAAATTTTTTCACAAAAATAAAAATATGCATACATGAGAAGGAGAGAGAAGCAAACACATGTCAACACTCAGGCTCCTCCTGACTCTCCTAGGTTCCACTAGAGCAGAGTGCATGATAGTGTCCCACCAACCCAGGAACAGATTCTGCAGACACAGGAAGAAGAATCCCAGGAGAAAATGCAGGAATAAAAATGGAGAAAGTGACCCTTCAGACTGAAGCTACCAGAAACATCCAGAAAACGAAGCAGAAAAAAGCAGCCCAAGGACCAGAAAAGCCCTCAGTCCAGTAAATTAAACCATGGAGTGACCAGGAAATCCTGAGTTTCCTGCAAGAATGGGAATTTCTTAAGCATGAAGTGTACAGGGTAAGAAGTATCACATAGTATCCAAAACAACTGCCCAGCTTCTGAAGCAGAGGGGTATGAAGAGCTGACAGGAATGTCTCCAAATGCTGATAAGCTTGCAGGACTTATACTTCACTATTCATGAGGCCAACCAGAGGCCAAGGTATCAGTCATTGCCATGTCCTTATGGAGAGGCCTTGCACAGGATTCTGGGTCACAGATGGAGTATCAGCATCTTCTCGGGTCCTCCCTGTGCAGATGTGGCTGATCTCACACCTCCCAAGCACTAGCCTCAGGCCTATGGCGTTTCCATAGCCTTTCAGGAGTCAATGTGGGCCCCAACACCTGTGATCTATGAGGAAAATGCTCAGGTACCTGGATGGGAGCCCTGGAACATGAACCCACCATGGTCAGTTCCATAGATGTATCCTGCCTTTCTCTCAGCAGCCCCGGGCCCTCCATTGCAGTGGTCCATCTCTATTGACTGATCCAGATCTTGAAGACAATTAGAATCTGGATCCTGATTCTATCAGAAAGAATGAAAAATAGCACAATCTGTGTGTGTTAGTGCATCATTCCTTCCTCTCCTCACCAGGTTGAATGAGAATAAACGTGAAATAAATGAGTAACAACAACAACAAAAACAATACATTACTCATGTAATTAAAAAGTCCCGAAAAGCTATCTATCTATACTCAATTTGTACAGAATCTCAAATCTTAAGTTTAAAAGATGATTCTCTCAATTCTAGCTCGTTTCACTTTCAGAAAATGCTATGTCATTGTTTAATCTACAATTGAGCGACTCCGAATTATAAATTAAGAAAACTCTACTTCCAATAGCTCAAAATTAAAAAAAAAAACTTTACATGTTAGTGACAAAAGAAAATGTTATTAAATTACAAAAATGTTAAAAATTTGTTAGTAAAACCATCAACCACTTCCAACCTTAAAGGGTATGTACTGTCTTTATTTTAATAACAATTCTATATGTGAAAGGAAAAAAGAATTTTCTGTTAAACGTAAAAATTGTATCCCTTAGAAAGAATAAACATTTAAGAAAAACTTCTCATACTAAGTTACAGCTTTCTGACACCACTCCCTAAAGAAATGATTTTTACTAGAAATTATTTTACTTAAAATTGATTTTTACTTTAAAAATAAACAAAAAACAAAGGCAACTTCTGAAAATCATAAACCTCAACTTTATGTTGCTATTTAAAAGTCCTTAAAGGCCTTTTCAAGAAATATTACATTAAGATAATAACATATATAAAGGGACGATGAAAATTAAACGTTTTCCCAAGATATCATGATGGTCAATCAAAGTTATACATTCTTTCAAAGGTTATTAATAATTATCAATAGCCTCTATCAATCCTTATCTGACTCTACCTTTCTCTACTTGTTGACATTAAAAGATTTCCTTATCTTCTGTGATATTAATCTCTCCTATCTCTCTTTCTACTTCCTGATATGCCTTATCTATCTTCAAGCCTCTTCTCTGAAATCCTCCTTATCCACTCCCAGGTAATCTCATTCATTCCAACACAGGCTTCACCTATCACTTAATGCTAATAACTCTCAAATCTACATCTCTAGATCTTTTCTCTAAGCTTCAGATCTATATTTCCAATTGTCAACCAATGTCCACTAAGACGTAACCCAGGTATAATCTAAGTTTAACTTGTTTAAAACCAAAGTCATCCTCTCCCCTTCTCACTCAAAACTGAATGTTCTTGCTGTGTTCCTTACCTCAGTTAATAACAGCCATACAAACAAGACCATTTTTAACTCTTCTCCTTTCACATCTCTTTTATCATCTTGGTCCCTAAGTCCTATTTGAAACTCCTGAAGTATATTCCCTCATCTGTATTTCCACTGCAACTGCTCTATCTAACTCATTTCATTTGATAATAGCATACTTGTTGGACTTCCTGCCCCGAATCTCTCCCTATTCTAAATCAACAACTTCTTATGGCCTATAACAGTAACTTCCGAACTACAAAATCGATGTATATAGATTACATATTTAAAGTAGAACATATTATATGTGTGTGTATATATAACTGTGTATGTGTATAACTGTATGTATATAAATACATGTGCATATATTACTATATATAACTGTGTGTGTATATTATACAGTATGCAGACTCTTGTTTCTGGCAATACAAATGCATATAATACACACACACAACACACACACACACACACAGACACACACACACACACACACCCCAGTTATATATAGTTACATACAGTCTCAAAAGGTTCAAAACCACTGTCTGCAGAATAAAGTCCAAGTTATTTAGCTTTTCGAATTGGGAATGGTTTCTAGGGTTCACCACGGCTTGGTCCCAATTTACATCCTCAGCTTCATCTTCTACCAGCAGATACATCACAAACATAATTCATTTTTTCCCCCTATGCTTCTGCCAATAGCTGTCACCTTGAAACTGTTCTTCCCGGCTGGGTGCGGTAGCTCATGCCTGTAATCCCAGTACTTTGGGAGGCCAAGGCGGGTAGATCATGAGGTCAGGAGTTCAAGACCAGCCTAGTCAACATGGTGAAACCCTGTCTCTACTAAAAATACAAGAATTAGCTGGGTGTGGTGGTGTGTGCCTGTAATCCCAGCTACCCGGGAGGCTGAGGCAAGAGAATCCCTTGAACCCAGGAGGTGGAGGTTGCAGTGAGCCGAGATCATGCCACTGTACTCCAGCCTGGTGACACAGTAAGATGCCGTCTCAAAAAAAAAAGAAACTGTTCTTCCTTTTCCTAGCTATGCAGTCTCTGTTAATCCCCTACCAAATAGAATGAGTTGTTCTCCCTACTATTCTCTCCAAGTACTCTGTTCATATCTCCAGCACAGACCCTAATAAACCAGTATTAGACTAAAAGTCTGCCTCTCTGATAGCATGGGAGCAACTTGAGTCTTATTCATCTTAAAAGTCCCATCCTTTGTGTGCCACAGAGCGGTGTTTGGTAAATGTTTAACTGAATTGAGGATGCAACTTCAAGGGTGATCTACAATTAATAGTTTGCTAGAAACAGAAGAGTCTATATATAAGAAGCCTTAGGAGGGAGAAACATATCTAAAAAAAATACAGCAACATGAAAATGTCTTTTCTTTCACTTTCAACAAACTGAATAAGCAATCGAGAGTGCAATGTGACACAGAGGCAGATAAGAATAAAAACTAAGAAAATGCCTTTTGTGAAAGAGTATTCGGTATATATAGCTGACAAAAGTTAACATAATGAAAAATAAGAATGCTTAAGAATAAATAAAAATTAGAACTCAAACCAAAAGAAAAATAGGCAAAGAAATGCAGAATTAATTCACAGAAGAAAACTATAAAGACCAACAAACATATGAAAAATTCCTTAAATTCCTTCAAAATCAGAAACACACATTAAAATAATAATATACTATTTTTCACCTATCATATTGGCAAATTTTTTTTCAATGAATGGCCAAGGGGTGGTAAAATGGTTAGGCCCATGACATCCTTGGGGAAATGTAAATTAGTACAATATTCCTGTGGTCCACATCAGTATAATACCGTGTGGGCCGGGGGGGGATAGAAATATGTAGAGAAAAATCGTAAAAACGTTCATACCCCTTGACCCAGTATTTTTACTACTAAGAATTTATCCTGGGGGAAACAGAGACATGCAAAAATTTATGCCAAAGGACATTTGTTCATAGCAACACCATTGAGGATGCCAAAAAATTGGAAATGTAAATGCTCACCAACAAGGAAGTGGTTAAAACACTTTTCTACAAAGGATATTGTATAACAAATATTTTGAAAAATATTAATGATGTGAGGAAAGGATCATTATGATATTAATTAAAAAAGAAAAAAACCTGAATAATACAATGTAGTAATTAATACAAATGTATGAAATAAAGAAGGGAAGAAACAGAAATACACCAAATTATTAACTGTAGTTACTCCTGCACAGAATCACTTCAAGACATTAAGAACATATAATAGTTTTATAATTAAGAAAAATATATTGTTTTAAAGGTTATTTGATTAAAATGATGTTGCCAAATTTCAGAAAAAGGTTTATTAAAGAAAACATAGAAGCCAGATTACGGAGACTTTAAAAGAAATAAGTAGCAAGCAGAGGACTGATACAGACCGTTTGTTACGGAGTTCAATATCAAAGGCAGAGAAACATCAGGAGTTATTTAACAGGACAAAGACAAATAACGCTTAATTTTTTAAGCTGTAGGAGACCTGACCATGTTTCAAATAAAAAAGGAAATGGAGATGACGAAATTTAGGACTCCAAAAAGAGAGATGATAATAAATGTAAACTAGACCTCTGCCTGTGACTAAAACACAAAGATAGTGGTGCAAAGATCAGGAATGTGACACGTATGTGGCCAGTTAGCTTTGTTCTAGTTCATGCCCACAGATCACATGCCAATCTGACAACTATTTAAAAAATATATTTATTGGTCGCTGATATGGTTTGACTCTGTGTCCCCACTCAAATCTCATGTCAAACTGTAATCTCACTGTTGGAGGAGGGGCCTGGCGGAAGGTGACTGAATCATGCGGGTGGACATCCCCTTTTTGTTCTCATGACAGTGAGTTCTCATGAGATCTGGTTATTGTAAAAGTATGTAGCACTTCCCCACTCTCCTCTCTCCTGCCAACCATGTGCTGATGTGCTTGCTTGCCCTTTACCTTCCACGACCTTTGCCTCCCAGAAGCAGAAGCTGGTACAGCCTGAAAAATTGTGAGCCAATTAAACCTATTTTCTTTATAAATTACCCACTCTCAGGTATGTCTTTATAGCAGTGTGAGAATGGACGAATGCAGTCACTAATACAGACAGGAAGATAATGTATAAATAGATTAAAGTGAATTATTACTTCTATTAGAAAAAACTCAAAAACAGATGTTCTTTGGAAGGATCAATACCGCAGTCTTTTTATAAAAACAAGATTTGAACCACTAAACAAGTACCCAACATTTACTAAATGTAAGGTACTTTGTAAGAAAAAGTCCCTGCCAGATGGGGCGCGGTGGCTCACGCCTGTAATCCCAGCACTTTGGGAGGCCAAGGAGGACAGATCACCTGAGGACAGGAGTTTAAGGCAAGCCTGGCCAACATGGTGAAACCCCGTCTCAACTAAAAATACAAAAATTAGTTGGGCGTGGTGGCACACACCTGTAATTCCATCTACTCAGGAGGGTGAGACAGGACAATCACCTGAACCCGGAAGGAGAAAGCTGCAGTAAACTGAGACTGCACCACTGCACTCCAGCCTGGTGACAAAAAGATTCTGTCTCAAAAAAAAAAAACAAAGAGTCCGTGCACTTTTAAATATCACATTTAACTAGAGAACCTAGATATGAAACAACCAACTAACAAACAAGCATAATGAGTATCATGGAAAGGGAACCACCATGGAGTATAAAAACATGATGACATGTTTACTAGGGGAACTGCAAAGGCCTCCCTGAGAAAGTGTCATATAAGCCGAACATACAAATCAAAAATGAAATTTCACAAATGAACATGCAGTCTAGAGAAAAAGATTAGAGATGTTAAGCATATGTTATTCTGCAGTTTTCAACACTTTATACTAAGAGAAAGAATTAATATAAATATTAACCTTGTGATTAAAGATAATTATGAATAGTACATACCTATACGAAGATCTCTTTGTAAAACATTCTTATCATAAACATAAAAAGACAGATACTGGAAAGTTCTTGGAATCTCAAAGTAAAATTCTTCACTGAAAAATGGGCTAGAAAGGAAGGAAAGCTCATTACTTCAAATAATATAAAATAAATAATTGATTAATATCACTTTCAATAATAGTATTAATACTCAATATCACTTTCAACAAAGTTAATGAAATTATAGACTAAAATGCCATTGAAAATAACTTGAAAAGCCTCAAAATAATTCTCAATGCTAAATTACAACTAAGTTCTAAACAAACCAAGCTGAACTCTGAGGGGATCTAAGTTGCCAGGATGAGTTCTGAACAAACAGCTTTTCAGGAGTCCTGTGGATAGAAGATATAGTAATTGCCTGGGGTCACGCTCACCTAAAGTGGACCTAAATGAGAGCTGAGGATAGTGTCATTCATACCTTCCTTGTCTTAGAAATGTGCAAAGCTGTATTATTCCCAATACATAATACTAAAACAGCTAATGTTATGTGAAGGGTTACTTCAAAATATTTTTTTTAATTAAAATAAGCTATTTGAAAATCAATTTTATTGAAGTATAAGTTACAAACAATAAAAATCCAATTTAAAGTATAGAGGTTGATGACTTCTGATAAATGTATACACTTGTGTAGCTTCCGCCCCAATCAAAATACAGGACATTTCTATCTCCCCAAAAAGTTCTCTTATGCCCCTCTTCAGTTACCCCACCATACCTGCCTGAACCAGTGATGTGCTTTCTATCACTAAAGATCCTAAAATCTACATAATAGAATCATATAATGTGCACTCATGTCCAGCTTTGTTCATTCAGCTTAATGTCTGCGAGACTTTTTCGATGTCATTGTGTAGTTTAACTGTTTTAATTGCTGCATATTACTTCACTGCATTCCAAATCCATTCTCCCATTGATCTTATTTGAGTTAGGCTATCAAAAGTAACGCTGCTATGAACATTCTTATAAAAAACGTTTCCTAGACACATGTTTTCTATTATTGAGGGTGCAACTGCTGAGTTAAAAGGTAGGTGAATGTGCAATTTACAAGAAACTGTCAAACTGTTTTTCAAAGTAGTTGTACTGTTTTACACTCCTGACAGCAATGCTCCCGTTGTTCCACATCTTGGTACTGACAGTCTTTAGCTATTATGGTGACTGTAACATGATAAATATACACACCTATGTAATTTCTACCTTAATCAAGATATAAAACATTTTTATCTCCCCAGAAAGTTCCCTTGTGACTCTGCAATCACACCTACTATAATCTTACAGGCAACTAGTGATATGATTTCCATCACTGCTGATTATGTTCTAGAATCTATAGTGACAGAAATGGTTTTAAATTGCATTTCCCTGATGACTAACAATGCTGAATACCTTTTCATGTGCTCTGGGCCATTCATGAATCTTTTCTGAAATATCTAAGTATCCTCCCCCTATTTTAAATGGCTGCCTGTCTTCTTTTGAAGTTACCCTAGTAATTAGGGTTACTAGGGTTTTTGTTTTTAAATAAATTCTGGATACAAGTCTTCTGTCAGAATACTTTCTCCCAGGTGCGGTTTGCCATTTAATTTTCTTGACAGTGTCTTTTAAAGAAAAGGAGCCTCTAAGTTTGATAAAATCTAATTTACCAATTTTCATCTTTTATGATTAGTAGTGCTTCTTGCATTCAAAGTAAGAAATCTTTGCCTATCCTCATGTTGCAAAGCTTATTTTTATAAGTTCATTTTAAGAATGCCATTTGATATATTTAAAGACATGAATCTCTCAAATGATAGTTTCTTTTGTCAAGTGTACCTCTTTCCTGAGAAAGTTTAAAGAACAAAAAGATTCTCTAGAAATGTCACTATGAAATGTAGTATCTTTAAGATGTCATAACTAAATGAGAAGCTGAAATATAAAGTAAAACACTCTTACAGAAGTCATTACCTGATCTTGTCTAGAAAACAGTTGGTTCAGCTTTTTAGTTGTTAAAATGCCTGAACTTTTGTCACTATATTTTTCCCTTCAAATATAACCAAAACAAACTTTTAAAAGTTGGTCTCACAAAGTAACTAGAGCCTTCTAATTAATTTCAACAGAAAAATCAATGCAAAAAGAACTATTAGTCAAAGATATGACATGAAAGACATGTGCAGGTATTTACCTCTTTGCATTATTTTATAAACAATTATAAATGCAGAATTTCCTTTATGTATCACATCTACATTCAAATATTATGTTGAAAGTACCTTTAAAGCCAAATAAGAACGACATGAGAATTATGACTAAAGATTTCAAGTTTACCACTTGAAATGTTTTCAGGCTACTAAAGTATTTTCAGTTCTATATAATACCTTTCCTATGAACAACTCAACAGATATTTAAAATTATAAAAATGAAAATAAAGACATACAAGGAAACTTTAAAGATAAATGTAAAAAAAAGATTTAAAAAAAGGCATCAAAAACAGATCCCTAAAATACAACTGACCTAAAATATGCTTCAGATAAGGTATGGCACTCAGTATTTCACTACATGCTCATTCCAATAATTCCCCATACCTTGTTTTGACTTTTGTCTCTGAATAAGATTCTTGGCACAGCTTTGCACCATAACTATGTTCACACTGGTACAGTGCAGAGGTGGTGTGTTCCAATTTTATGAATTAGGATTTATTATGACACTCTCAAAGGGCAATTACGCTTTCAAAGATGAGATACTTACCTGAGCATTCCCTGGTAATGCACTATTAAATTAAGCAACTTGTATGAACTTTAAGTAACTTATTCTTTAGATAAATAAAATAAAAATGTACTTTGAGGAAAGTTCAAACAAATAGGCAATATTTAGCCTGCCATGTGAAAAAAACTTTTCTCCAGATAACCAAGGGATAAAATTAGGAACAATTAAGAGGAAGATACATTTTGAGGCAGTGAAGAGCCACATGAAAGCAGGCACTGTGTCTATCTTGTCTTCCTGATGATTATAATCTGGAAAATGCATAATATTTATCAATCAATATATGTAGTAAAAATATAAAAATGATAATTTACCAATTTATTTACCAACCTTAAAGATTTTTCCACAACTTGGGTACGATAAACTTCTTCCTGGTCCAAATTTATAGTACAGAAACAATCTCTCATTTTGTGGGGTCCAAGATAGGGCAATAAATTTTTTGCTTCACCTGTTGGCACAAAATTTGAAATTGGTATTAAATATCATCAACTGCTTCATACTAAGCCTAAGTAGGATGACTTTAATCTGAAAGAACATATTAATGTGGCACAGAAAAAAAAAAACACTAGTGATTAGAGAAAGATCAAGTTGGTCTAAAGGAAACTCATAAGACTGATGGGAGGGGCTTTGTGTAAAGTGACTTGTGAGTTCCCTTATTTAATTAGGTAATTGCATCCCCACTCTTATGAAAGGGCAATCCGTCTATCTGTGCTCTCTATCCCACCTACCAATACTTCCTCAAGGACTTTACTCCACAATTAATCTTTCTTTACTGAATCAGCATTAATTTTCCTCTCTAGTGAATAATTCCCATCAGCATACAAATAATGATGGGAATTTGTCAACTTAAAAAAAGCACACAAAAAGAAAAAAAACTTAAAAGCATCACCTCTAGTCATTGTCTCTTCTTTCTTACCTTCCATTCATTCTTCAACCTTCTCTAATCAGTTTCTGACCCCACCATGAGACTGAAATTGCTGTAGCTAAGGACACTAATGCCTTCCACATTGCCAAATCCAATGGTCACTTCTCTGTTCTCATCATATCCGAGCAGACAGAAAAATTTAACACAAGTGAACATTAATATTCCTCTTCATAATGCTCTCTTCTTTTGGCTTCCACAACACAGTATTTCTGACTTTTCTCCTACATCACTGGCTCTCTGCTGACTTCTCCCCCTCCTCACCTCTAAACATACAATGCCTCAATTCCAGACCACCCTGTATTCCGTCTCTGTCAACTCTGCCATATATGGCTTTAATACTAACGCCTCCCAGATCTGCAACTCCAGGTCTGACCTCTCTTCAACAAACACTAGATGTGACTATTCAACTGTCTCCTTGGATATCCAGTAGGCATTTCAAATTTAACAAGTCCCAGAAAAAACATCTGATTTCCTTCCCTAAAACATGCACTTTCCCCAGTCTACCATTTTCCTCTCTTACTCTCACCATCTTCCCACTACTTCCCCCAAACTCCCATACCCAGTACTTCCGCAAATCCAGCAGACCTCCAAAATAAATCCCAAATCCAACCACTTCTTGCCTTGACTAGAAAGAATCACCCATTCTAGGCCACCATAATCTTTTATTTAGACAAACATGAGAGTTGCTTAACTGGTACCCCTGCTTCCACTTTTGGCCCTCCTACAATCCATTCTCCATCAGGCAGTTTGATATTTGAAGCATATTCTTTAGGTTACTCACTCACTCCCCTCCTCCAATATCACACCATTTCACTTAGAATAAAATTATCTTTCCATACCACAGTCTAAACAGCCCTACTCAATGGTCTCTCTGATCTCTTCTTCCATTCCCCTAACCCTGGGCAGTGTTTACTTTTCTTCATTCATCAATTTTGCCACATCATGTTTAAGTTTAGGGCTTCTGTCTGGAATGCTACAATTCCTAGAGGCAGATCTTTATATGGCCAGTGCCTTATCATTCAGGCTCAGCCTAAGTATCACTAACTCAGAGAAATCTTCCTTGACTATTCTACCTAAAGCACATCGTTCTGCTACCATATTCTATTTCTCCATTTTGTTTCTTTGACAGCATTGATAATTATCTAAACTTCTGTTCATTGTTACTTCAGTGTTTATTTGGTTCCCCCATTCTTGAGGCCTGAGAGCTTATTGGTCTTCAAGATCTTAAACAGTGACTGTCTACAGTAGACAGCTGAGAAATATTAGTTGAAGGAATATTAAATAATCCAAAAAGTCTAGTTTTGAAGTTCTTTGATACTCATAGCTCAAAGGACATACACAGTTATGGGTGCTGAAATCAGTACACCAGTTCCCTTACGCAATCAGTTGGCATGTGGGAAAGAGCATTACCCCAAGAACCATAAAACCAATATTCCTGTCTTACTCTGCTACTAAGTGGCTATATGACTTCAGACAAACCACTGAATCACAGCTTTCCTGATGAAGGTCTGGACTAGATAAACTCAAGTATCTTTCCGCTTATCAACTTTAAAGGCCATTTAAACCAATATATTTTAGAGAAGTCTATCAGAAACCTAAGAAGCACCTATAAAAAACTCAGTAAACAAATAATTTATAAAAATTAAAATAAGAAAACCAACGGAATAGTACCAGTAAGATACTTATTAAATCTGTCACTGAAAGATTTTTTAAAAAATAAAGTTACCACTTAAACAGAATAAACAAATTTATGTTCATCTCAAGTCAGAATTGAGGAATCTAACCTTTTAAATGATCCCCAAATTGCCTAAAATGGGTTGGTCCTTACAAATAAACCAGGTCCCTAATAAGAAAAATCTGAACCTGTATTCATCTACTTTCCTCCTCCTCCAAAGACTAGTTGTTCCTCTTCTCATCCAAAGCTCATCCACTTACCTGTGCTCTCTCGACTTCATTCCCTCTTACTCCCTCCTGTCTAGCAATTGTATTTTCATTACTTTCAACCTTCTTGTCCTTCAGCCACTCATTTTTCTTTGACATCTCCCTTCTGCATAAATTTAGACTTTTTTTTTAACCAAAAGGTCACCATATAGGACCTCAAATATAAAAAACCTGGAATTAGATCATACTTTTCTACTTAATAAATATGCTCCATAATAAATATGCTCTATATCTAATGGGAAAATTTGAAACACTAAATAACTGCCCTTGAATATGTTTCTGTTTCATTCACATAAGTGCAGTTTGCGAAAACAATATTACATAAATTTAAACATATTCTACTTCCCTCTCAAGACAATGAGGTTATTTTATCTGAAGAATCCAAGGAAACTGACATTATCAGATATTTATTTATAATAAAGAAAACTTAGATTCTACGTAATATGAAAAAATGTACTGAGCATCGTTTCCTAAAAAAGCAGTTATCATAATCCATATTTCTTAAATATCTACCACTGACTGAAATTCAAATAAACTTTGTTGAAAGTTAATTCACCTAATCAATGCCCAGCTCAACAACCAATTGTACAAATACGTTAAGTCAGCTACTGTAACTCCAAACTATAGTAGTAATTAATTGGCCCTTTATACACAACATAATCAAAAATGAAGTAATGGTTACAGATATAGTAAGAATAATGCTGTACGTATTATATCTCTAAGGATAAAGAGAATATGTTAAGAGTCACACTTTATAACAAGCTACACAAAAAGACAAAAGTGAAGAAGTCTGGAAGATCGTACTTGCTGGTGCGTGATATTTGTTCAGGGCCTCAGGGGCTCATGAACTCTAGCCAGTTCTGGTATATAACTGAGCATGTGCCTTGGACCAAAAAAAAAAAAAAATCTATTGCCAAGTTTCTTAAAAACTTATTCTATAATCTCTGCTTTCAAGTGTTCCCTTCAATTCACAGCCTAAACCTGCAACTTGCCTTCTCATCCTACTTTTCTACTTTTTGTTTAAAACCTTGAAGAACACTAACAGGCTGGGTGCAGTGGCTCATGTCTATAATCCCAACACTTTGGGAGGCAAAGTGTTTGTCCAAGATGGGCAAACTTCTTGAGCTCAGGAGTTCAAAGCCAGCATTGGCAACATGGTGAAACCCCATCTCTACTAAAAATACAAAAAATTAGCCAGGTGTGGTGGTACATGCCTGCAGTCCCAGCTACTTGGGAGGCTGAGGTGTGAGGATTGCTTGAGCCTGGGGGCAAAGGTTGCAGTAAGCTGAGACTGTGCCACTGCACTCCAGCCAAGACAAAAGAGCAAGACCCTCTCTCAATAGAAAAAAAAAAAGAACACTAATAATATTAAGTGCCCAAATCAAATCACTGCTTTCCAGTCCCACCTTATTGACCTTTCTTCATTATTTGACAACACTAATGTTTCCTCAATTCAGGTAACCCTTTATGACAGTTTTTCTTATACTCCCTATTTTGGGCTTTTTAGCCACTAACCACATCTTAAACGTGAGGAAACTTTTGGTATCTACAGACCACTTAATTCATCATAGAGATGAAGGACAAATTCTAGTGTTTTTTTTTTAATGTTGTCATTATAAAACAATAAAAATATACTAAGAAACAAATGCGTTTCTCAACATTGTTTGATGGTATTATTTGCAAACTTTCTCAACTTATCTATAGCCAATTTAATGACAGCCAACCTTACGGAGAATCAGGTTCTGAACCTGCAGTAAATATGGTAGGTTACTGTTCAACATCCATTTCAACCTCCTTCAGTGTATGTCTTCCTGTACTGCAGAGAACAGTAAATCAAAAAATAAATTTCCCAGCCTCTCTTGCAGCTAGAGTTGTAAATGTGATTTAAGTTCCACCAATCAAATGCACTCACTAAATTTTAAGGACAAAAGAGAAGGGAGGTTGAATTTGGGTTGCTTCTACTAGCAAACACTGTCATGGAGATGTTCATGTTCCACAGCAGTATTTGCAGAAGCCCTAGTATTCAGTCACAGGTTTCAAGAATATTAAGAAAAGCACAAGGCATCCATTCTGCAGTACATGCTGTGGTAGGCAGGGCTAGGCTCTAGGGCCAACAACAATGACAACAGCTTACTGATAAAGATGGCTGTTTACTAATAGCTATTTCCTAATAGTAGCAGACTCCTGATCACGGCAGAGATGGCAAGGTTCTAAGATAGCATCTAAAAGTTATAGTTTCACAATTCTGAAAAAGCCTTTCTGATCCTAAAAGAGGCAATAACTCTCTTGGAGGCCCAGGTGCAACGTGGCTTTTTACAGATCTAGCGTTTATTTGTTCAGTCTTGCCAACAATTTTATAAGCCACTTAAAATCTTTTATTAAATCTCTTTCTGCTTAAACTAGAGTTGATTCCGTAAACTAATCTCAGTTCCTTTTCTAACCTTTGCTTCCAACAAATTAGAAAATCCCACCTCAAGTTACTGGTCATCAGAATTGGGTAAATCTGCCAGCTACACATGGCTATCTGGATCAAACATGGACTCAGAAATTATGAAACAATTTTTCACTGAAAATTATTTTCATTGTTCCATCGGATAGTGAGTTGGATAGCAGCACACTTAAAAGGGGGAATCCTTTAACTTGGGAAATGGATCTTAACTCTACGTATAGTTGCATCTACCTTCACAAAATATTTCATCTTCTACTATAGCATTTGGATATAATTTTTAAATTATATTCAATAACACAGTATCATGTTTTCATGAATTTGGAGTGCCAAATTCTTTTCTTTTCTTTTTGAGATAGAAACTTGCTCTGTCGCCCAGGCTAGGGTGCAGTGGCACAATCAGGGCTCACTGCAGCCTCGCCTTCCTGGACTCACGTGATTCTCTCACCTCAGCCTCCCAAGTAGCTGGGACTACAGATGCACAACACCACATCCAACCAATTTGCTTTGTATTTTATGTAGAGACAGGGTTTTGCCATGTTGCCCAGGCTGGTCTTGAACTCCTGGGTTCAAGAGATCTGTCTGCCTTGGCCTTCCAAAGAGCTGGGATTATATGCATGAGCTACCATGCCCAGCTGGGAGTGCCAAATTCTTAACATTCAAATCATGTGCACCGTTTTGCATGCCTTCAGTTTATCCTTAAATTTACAAATCATAGTTTGACCTTAAATCAGTAAGAATAAAGTGTTCAAGACATTCAATACATTGCTAAGATATGACACAAGCAAGTCTGGTGAAACAATAAAAATGGATTTTACTTGCACTTGGATGAGAGGAAGAAATGTTTTTATAGTTCATCCCTCATTTCAAAAATTCTGTGCACGCAGGATACTACAATATGCAAAAGCAGACATTCATTCTACAAAAGCAGATACATTGTTCCTACAGCAAACAGTATAGATTTGACTGTATGTACTACTGTCACTATTTCCTTCAACAAGGAATCAAGATCAGGAGGTATATCAATGACAACTAACTGTTCCTCTATGAAGAAAGGAAGTTGACATTCAAGCACAGTTTATTTTATTCTGCAACAACATCTGTTCTTGTTGAATTCATAACTGGTACTCCTTAAGCACTTTTCTAGCATACATTATGACTTAAACATGACTGTTAACTAATTTTTGAAGTCTTCTTTCCTAAAGGGTGGATTTTCAAAGACAAACAGAATAATCTTCCACTGGGCATTTCTTCTCTTTCACAAATGTACTGCAAGTATGCCAAGAACATCTTCACACTAAACATCAATGATTTTGTCCAAATGTAAAATGAAATATCCTCTTGCCCACATGTGATAGTAATTGTTTTTCTACATCATACATATCCTATAGTATCATACATATCTCAAATAAAATGCTATGTTTAGCTTTGATACTCAACCTTCACACTGTTGCTAGTTACCTTTCTAATACATACACACACACATATCTATGCATAAACAAATATAAATAAAACATCCCTTGCTCAGAAGTCTTCAATGGCTCACACTATCTACCACTGCCCACTTTGCAGGACAAAATCTAAAATTCCTTAGTCTGGCACAAAAACCCTCCATCCCTCCATGATCAGGTGCTGGCTACTATGTGTTCAGCCTCACCTAGTTAATCTTTACCCCCACAAATTATGCTGTAGCAGTACTATACTTTTGGTTCCTTAAACACACTGTTCTCTCATGCCTCTGTATACCTGCAGCGCTATTTTCTTTGCATGAAATGCCCTACCTGTTTTTCTCTCCAAAGAGCTCTGCTTAAGGGCATCTTTGTAAAGTCCTCCCTCAATTCCTAGGTAGTTATGTCACTCTTTCCCATGGGTTCCTATAGTACCTTGTATGTATTTCTACTACAGTGATCATATTGTTTTATACTTGGTGCATTTCATTCAACAAATATTTACCAAGTGCCTAAACACTCAAGGCACTGTTCTAAGTGCTGGGGATATAAGAGTGAATAAAAACAGTTCTCTACCCATACGAAACTGTTGTACAATCTATATAGGGATGACAAATACCACAAACTCCTAAATAAGCACATAGTATTTACTGCCATGGAAGAAATATTTATTGCTATTCCAGAAAACAAAGCAGGGTAGGAGAGTTAGGGAATGGCAGGCCCAGAGGGTAGAGACAGGGAGGAGATCAATGTTATTTTATATAGGGAAGCAGGGAAGGCCTTTCAAGTAAAATATTTAAGCAGATACCTGAAGGAAGTCATTGAAGGTACAAGCCATACAGGTATCTGGGGAAGGAGATGGACAGGCAGAAAGAATAAAATGTGCAAAGGCCCTGAGACAGGATAGTTTGGCACACTGGACGAATACCAAGGAGGGCAGTATGGCAACAAAGCAATAAGCAAAGTGGGGAGAGAAAGGAGATAGTAAGAGACAGAGTAAGGGTATGGGAGGAGGCAGGCTAAATACGGTCTTACAGGCAATGGAAAGTCTTAAGCTTTTTCTGTGTGAGATGGTAAGCTTTTGAAGGATTTTGAGCATAAAAATGGCATGATCTAACTTTTGTTTTAGAATCAGTGTAGAAGGGAAAGGGTAGAAGCAGGTGACTATAGATAGGAGGCTACTGCAGTAATCTCAATTAGCAAAAACCTGCAGGTTGGGGGAGGGGCAGAGCAGACATATGTCTGGTGAGAATGGGTCTTTTGGACATGTATTTTGAAGATGAAGCCAACAGGATTTATTGATATTTTGCATGTAAGATGTGAGAAATAGAGGACTCAAGAATGACTTCTAAGAGTTTTAGTCTGAGCAGCTAGATGAATAGAGATGCTATTTCTAGAGACAGAGCCTCTTGCTGGGGAGCAAGTTCAAGAGACTGTATTAAATATTAAATCTGAGATGCCTTATACATCCAAGTGCAGAAAATTTGTCCAAGGACAAAGGGTCCTGGATAGAGATAAAATTTGGGAATCATCAGTAAGTACATAAAATTTACAAAACCATGAGACGATACAAAAGCACAATGGGAGTGAATATAGAAAAGAAATTTGAAGACAGAGCCTCAGGGCTCCCTAATGTTTTGAGACGGTAAAGATGAGACAAAATCAAGCAAAGGCAGTTTGGTTGTTTCTTCACTGAACTTCTTGAGGGAAGGGACCAATTCTTAGCACCATTCTCAGCATATAATATACAATGAAACAGCTGCTGAATAAGTATCAGTGTGTGTGTACATAACTTTGGCATGGGCAAAAAAGAGATTCCAATACCACACCACAAACCATAAAACTGTATGTAAACTTCTTTTTTCCATTTCATGTAAGTTGATCTATGTCAACTACTCCAAAGGTTTTCTTTAAAAAGTCTCCTATATACAGTCACCAAAAGCACTTAAAGAATCTCTATAGTATTAATACAGAGATGTTTTGAAAATAAACAAACCAGTGCTGAAGTTCACACATTCAAGTATTTACTGAGTGCCCACTAAGCTGCTCAAAATAGACAAAAGTCTGTGTCCTTATTAGGCTAACACATATGGAGAGAGCGAAAATAAGTAAGATAAATAAGTAAAAATATATGGCCTAATACTACTAAGTATTAAGCAGTAAGAGGCACCACAAGAAGTGAGGTAACTCAAGGAAAGCTTCATTGAGAAAGTAATGTCTGCATAAATACCTGAAAAAAGAGGAGAGACATGTAACTACAGAAAACAGCAGCTTTTAGACATTGTTAAAAAGTAAATAGTTTAAAGCACGAAAATAAACATCATCAAATCAAAACTGGTAAGATTAACAGAAATGAAAAAATAGCCAACTCTCTACGTACAAGATCAATGATTCTATGCAATGGTCATCAGACAGTAAATCAAAATTCTATCATATAAATTATATCTAGAACTAAAATTCCAAAATCAGATGAGTATCAAAGGTAGAGATTCTGGTGTAAATGCTTCTGTACATGTATGTGATTATGTACATATATGCCTATGTGCATGTTTGAGGATTATGTGCATGCATTTATACCTGTAGGTTTGCATGAATGTTTCTGTATGTCTTAGGGGAGGACACTACTGGAATAAGACAGAAAAGAAGATAAAGATTTATTAAGCAGCTAGACGCTCCAAGACTGTGTTAAATGTTTTCTCAAATGTTTCATTTGATCATTACAACAACCCTGTGCGGTGAGTATTACTATTCCCTTTCATAAATTAAGGAAAAAATTTCAGTTACATAGCTAATAAGGTTATCTGACATAAATCAAACTCCAAAGCCTGGAGTCTTTCCATTCAACTCTTAAGGTCTTTCTGAATATAGCAGTGCTGAAAAACTATTCCCATCTCAAAGAGATGTGGCAGGTCTAGGTTTACTTCAAAGGCTACCTTAAGTACAAGGATAGGAGCCAACATGGGTCCCAGTGGGATTAACCCCCTCGAGAAACTGCAAAGGACCAGGGTCCTGAACAAGATGATCCAAAGTTAAGGATTACTTGGGGTGAGAGAAAGCCTAATCATAATAATAGCTACCATTTACTGAATAAATTAATACATGTATTACACACAGCTGATTTTTCATTGACTTCATATATATTACTTTACTTAATCTTCACAATAACTCTTCTGAATGATACATATTTTCAAAATACAGGAATTGGGGATCAGAGGATAACGTTCCAGGAGGAAGGCGTAACATGAACAAGTTCTGGAGGTGGGCAACAAGAAGAGCCCCTTTAAGGAGGCAGTGAATAGTATCAACTGACTAAAGCATAAAGGGAGATGAAGGGGGAATGAGAAGGAAAAACATTATAAAAGAAGGCTAGTATCAAACAGAGATCCTAAAATTCCAAGCTAAGGTTTAACTTTATTCAGTAGGCAACAAGGGTCGCCAAAAATTTCTGTGTGGTTCATACTTCAGGAAAAGTAAGAACCTACATTAAGGTAACAAAGGGCAATAGGATGAAAGAAAAAATGAAAGAGATACTATAGAGACAGAATTCACAGAATCTGGAGTTAACTGGCTTGAGTGACTCAGGATATTATGTTCTAATACAGATTGAATATCCCTTATCCGAAATCCTTAGGATCAGAAGTATTTCAGATTTCAAATGTTTTTACATTTTAAAATTTTGCATTATACATACTTACCAGTTGTACATCCCAAATCTGAAAATCTGAAATGCTCCAATGAGTATTTCCTTCGAGAATCATATTGGTGCTCAGTTTTGCATCCTGGAGCATTTGGGATTTTGGACTTTCAGATTTGGAATGCTCAACCAGTAACAGAAATATCAAACTAAACAAAAGAGTAGAACTTTAGATGATGAGAAGATATAAAATATGCACATTTTGTCATTTGCATTCACAACAAAAAAGAAACAGAGTGAGAAAGAATGAATCTAATGTACATTTAAAAATATGATATAGTCTCTGGTATTGACTAGTTTAGAGTAAAATTAAAATGCTGCTGTGCCATCTAATTACACATAAATAAGACAATCCTATAGAACGGTAATATAAGGTCTTTGAAATTTTCTTCTAAAGTTTAACTTCAATTTTTGCAATATGATAAAAGGTACACATAATTATAAAAACATATACAGTACTGGTATAGTATAGCTATTTAAATGAATACATTACAGAGGAAGATGTGCATTTCAACATGAGCTTTGCATTTAACTATCTGTATGTTCTTACTCTCAACCTCCTCCATAAAAAGAGGTAACTACAATGCTTCAAGATGTTGTGAGCATTAAGTAGGGTAAAGCACTCAACACAATGCCTAAGACAGAGTAAATATTCAATGGATAGTAACTATCAGTGGCCTTTCTTGGCTAGACAGTCTTAAAAATTAGCATCTATATACAATTCCCTTCATCCAAGCCATTAGGTCCTAACCAAAGATAACCTATAATATAACAACTGGATATAACAAAGGAGGTCATTTTTAAAAATGAGTCCTTTAATACAAAATTAATACATTTCTATTCTAGGACATACATGGAAACATGTCCGACCTTTGTATCTCAGGCTCCACATCTCTAAAATGAGGACACAAATCTGGGGTTGGCTAGCCAGAGATTTGCTTGGCCTGCACTGTATTTAAAAAATAATTTGTGACCATCTAGAAACTGAGAGCAAACAACAAACAAATTTATATTTCTGGTTTCACTTTAATAATCAAAATCTGGCAAAATTGTTTTGAGTGGAAACTGCAGACAGGTGTTATCTTACTATATCATAACAATCTCCGCCCGGCTTTACTTCGTTATACCTGGTCTGTGTATATTTAAGTTTGCAACTCCTTAACCAGTTAATCTTCTAGGTTCTCCATAGCTCGAAAATGTGAGAGGCAAAACTTGAAATTGAAAAAGCACAGAGTAACACTGATTTCTAATGTTTTCAGACATTACTACTTATTGCCAGTTTAACCTGATGAACACAAGAACTGGATATACATGTAAGTAGGAATACGCCAGTACATTTCTATCATATAAATTATCCATTAAGAAAACTATGAAAAGATACTTTATGAGTATCACTACTGCTTATCTTAGAGCCAACACTTAACTGAGCACAATATGCCAGGCAGTATTGTGCCAGGCAGTAAATGACTTGGCATAAGTCATTTAACCTTTTCACAACCACGCTATATATTAATAAACTACTATTCTCAATTTGTAGAAAAGGAAGCTGAGGCTCAGAGAGGTTAAGTAATTACTAGAAAAGTAGCAAAAAACTATGCTTTAAACATGCTACCTTAGCTGTCATCATTCAGTTTTCATACACTTATAATAAAAAATATCTTGTATATAATAAACAAATCCTACGCAAGAAAAAAACACTCGCATTGATTTAACAGTTCTGACTGGAGAAATGATGAGAAGAACTGCCTTTATCACACATAACCTTCCAACGAATCTCAAATTTACCCCCCTTCAGAGTACATCAGATTGCTGCAGGTGTATGAAGAAACAAAAATAAAAAAGGAGGGGGAAATGTCAAGAACTACTGAAAAGAAGAAAGTTATGTAGCTGTTATTTCCCTCCTTAGGGGCTCCTTAGTTGTCATCTTGAGAACACCACTGGAAAATTATACATTTGTGATATTATTCAGACAGAGAATAAGAAATAATACCAACAGGCATACAGTGACTGCTGGAATATCTACCAGTAAAGTAGAGTTTCCAGTGCATAAATTAACATGGTGACATAACTCAGTTGTCAAGCAATTTTCCTCACTCCTGGTAAATAATTTGTATCTCTAAAATAATCCAAGATTCTATAATCTCACTCAATTGTTAATCTTTTTTTTTTTGTATATCTAAGAGATTTAACAAAGATATTGAGAATACAGGGAGATTTCCTATGCCAGAAATGCAAACAATTTATATTAGACATTTTTGATCAAAAATAGTTTGGCCACTTTGGCCCACTGAACCTACAAAAGTAAGGTGAATACACCTTAGGGGGTTGCATTACAATCCACTGGGCTCAAGAACACAATATTAGAACTTTTGCTAATATTTATTTTATCTTTTTTGATTTTTGTTGTTGTTGAGATAGGGTCTTGCTTTGTTAATCTTTGAAAAATCAACACATTAAATAATTCCTACCAGAAATCTGGTTCTGCCTAAGAACAAGGCACTATGATAAAATGAGGCAGTACCAGTGAGCAAGCACTTCCGTGAGCACAGGACTCTAAGAATCTGACACAGTTTGGGTGGCTATCCTAGACTCAGTGAAGCAAAGAACTGTTTTTTGTTTTCTTTTGTGGCTATAAAACCTGAATAATATATACAAGTACAATTACACATAAATAAGACAATGGCTAGTGGCATGACGAAGTCAAAGTAAAGGCATAAATTCCACTGCAGCTCCTCAGTGGTAAAGTCTACTATAGAACATAATCAGGGGCCAGTTGCTACATAAAAGTCCTGTGCACAGTAACTATCATACAGTTATCTATACTGCTATCATATTAATCACTTCTGACTGAGGCTTAGTCTAGAACAAGAAGTTAGGAAACGACTGAACATGAAAAGGCAAGTTTCACAAGGTATTGCCAGGAAGCGTCTATGGGTTATATAGATACGTCACCAAGTTGCGGGCAGGATCTTCCTGTGGTTTGCCTTCCCCACTTCCGGTTTCAGTTTGAAATGTGTGCTGATCTGTAAACTCCCTACAGTCCCCTTCCTCAAGTGGCAAACCAAACTGTAGGAATCTCTTCTGGGCTAAGCCAATGGTACCTATAGCTACATGAAGCTTAGCAAGGCTACTAAGGTGACCAAGAGAGCCTAGTATGGCAAACAAAAGGAAGGCACAAAGCCAGGAGCTGGCAGAACTCAGGGCTACATGGACAGGCTATACATGGGATATGGCTGTTACTTCTGGTAACAGCATCCAGGGAGCCAAAATGGGACTCGTATCAATCTTGCATTACCAAAAAAAAAAAAAAAAAAAAAAAGGCACCTGGACACATAAAGAAGTTGCATGCATGAGCATATAAAGGTGTTTATGTGTATACCTGTGTGTGTGTGTGTGTGTGTGTGTGTGTGCGTGTGTACACATATTCAAGAACCACTCAAAAGTACATACAAACCCACATAAGCAGTCAGACAGCTGAAAGAATTATATTCGTGAACCTCCAAAACAGGCCCGTCTTATACCATTCAAACATTCTAATTTTATTGGATATGCATTGCATTAGACCATACCCAATTTAGGAATAATTGTCAACTTCTTGACAATATAAATGTACTCATCAATTCCTTCCAATATATCATCTGACAGGCAGCTTGGTAGAGAAAGGGATGTGGGCTTTGGTAACATAAAGACTTCATGAAAACTTGGCTCTGCTCCCTTATAGTCCTGAGCAAAGAACCTCTGTTTGCTGCTGCTTCTCTAAAATAGAAATAACAATCTTCTTCATGAAATTGGATTACATGAAATACTTTGCTAAGTATTTTAACACAGCACCTGGAAACCAGTAAATACTCAATAAACACGAGTTCACCCCATCTACAAAGAATATTTTATATAAAACTGTACAAATTCAAAACTAAAATGTTCTGCATCACTCACGTGAATGTCATATTTTAAAGGATCAAAAGTGTTCAGAACCTTTTTGTCACATTTCTCTGAAACAATGTATTAAAATTTTAAAAAGTTTTTCTAACATAAACGATTAGTCAAACAGGCAAAGTATATAAGAATTTGCTGTATTATTATGTTTTTTTCTTTTTTGGAGACAGGGTCTCACTTTGTTGCCCAGGCTACAGTGCAGTGGCTAACTGCAGCCTCACCCTCCTGGGCTCAAGTGATCCTCTGGCCTGAGCACTCCAAATATTAATAGCTAGGGCTAAAGACACATACTGCCATGCCCAGCTACTTTTTTTTTTTTTTTTTTTTTTTTAAGAAAAGGGGTTTTGCCATGTTGTGCAGGCTGTTCGCAAACTCCTGAGCTCAAGCGATCCACCCCCCTCGGCCTATTCTTACAACTTTTAAGTTTGAAATTATATCAAAAGTTATAAAATAAAACTTAACAGAAAAGCTGACTTTTTGTATGCACTCAAAATGTTACAAAACCTAACATTTGGTTACTCTTGTTTTTGCAGAAAGGACAGTCTTCTAAAGTAGAACAAGAGAGACTGGCAAAGCTTAATACTGTATCAAGTTCATTTATAGACTTTCGATAATGTAATATACTCCCTACAGGAAATTAAACCATTACAGGTAAGGCTAACTCCCTTTATCCACCACTGAGGCAATCACTGTTGTCTGTACAACTGTTCAGACCTCTCTTTACGCATTTATCCATCTACATGCAGAAAACGTAAAATATTTTGCAATTAAAAAAATACATATGATACTACACATATTACTCTAACAACTTGCTGTTTTTACCCAACAAGACATCCTGGAGTTCTTTCCTTTCATAATACAGATATACCTCATTCTTTTTAGTTGCTACAGAGTATGTGTATGAACATATTATCTATTTTTCCTACCAATGTACATCTAAGTTATCTCCAATTACTCTGTTTTACCAACAAGGCCACATCAAACATCTTTGCATATACCTCTTCTGTAAATACATAAGTGTTGATGTAGGGCAAATAGAAGTAAAAATGCATGGACTATAGACATTTACATTTTTTTTTTCAGACAGAGTTTTGCTCTGTCGCCAGGCTGGAGTGCAGTGGCACAATCTCGGCTCACTGCAACCTCCGCCTCCTGGGTTCAAGCGATTCTTCCGCCTCAGCCTCCCAAGTAGCTGGAACCACAGGCGAGCGTCACCACGCCCGGCTAATTTTTGTATTTTTAGTAGAGATGGGGTTTCACCATGGCCAGGATGGTCTCGATCTCTTGATGTCGTGAGACATTTACATTTTTAACAGATATAGCCAAAATGCTCTCCAACACTGCTTTACCAATTTAAACTCAAAGCAACAGTGAGGAAAATATTTATTTTCCTAAACCCTCACCAAAGACTGAGATAAACTTTCCTCTTTTTTTTGGTTAATTGATGATGTTTTAAAATTTTATTTCTCTGATTTTTACTTAACCAATATTTTCATATTTACTGGACATTTGTATTTCCTTTCCTGTGAACTGTCTGTTCATATCCTCTATTTTTCTAATGGCCTTTTGTTTTCAAGTCTGTATGAATTATTTACATAATCTGGACATAATAAATAGAGAGTATAACAGCATAGTAGGTTAAGAGTTAACAGAGTGAACTCTAGAGCCAATTTGCCCAGTCTGATTGGCAGCTCCACCATTCACTAGCCATTTAACCTTGGTCAATTTACTTAGCTTAGCTATTGTGTATCGGTTTCCCCATCATGTGTAAAACGGGGATAATAACGGCATTTTTAGAGTTACTGTAAGGATTAAATTAAAATATAAATATAAATATAAATATTTTATATATTATATAAATATAAATATAAAATATAATATATAAAATATAAAATATAAATATAAATATAAAATATAAATATAAATTAAAATATAAAATAAAGTGCTTTAAAACAGTGCCTGGCAAAGAATTAAGTGTTATACACATTTTCTTTGTCTGAAGGATACACTGCAAATATTTTCTCCCAAACTACTGTCTTTTAACTTTTGTTTGTAAAGCCTTTGCTTACCTTTCCTCAAGCAGTTCTTTCTCAATTTCTCGACCATCAGACATTATATAAGTAGATGAAACTAACAACTGACTGCCCTGACTGGATCTCACAATCAACTTAAGAATAAATTCAGGCATCAGCCAAAGTGTATAGATTTTTAAAATCTTTGCAGATTTTAAAATAATAGCTTACTTCCTTACAGCATAAAGCATGCCTACAAACCAACAAGACTGATAACTCACCAGAAAAAAAGGACAACAGAAATAGACAAGTTCACATAACACACCAAAATAATGGGAAAAAACCGGCTCTTAAAAATATGAAGAGATCCTACAGCTTGATTTCAAGCCTAACAAAAATTTAAAATTTAAAAATTAAGGCTGGGTGTGGTGGCTCACACCTGTAATCCCAGCTACTTGGGAGGCTGAGGCAGGAGAATCACTTGAACCAGGGAGTAGGAGGCTACAGTGAGCCAAGATTGCACCACTGCACTCCAGCCTGGTGACAGAGCGAGACTCCGTCTAAAAAAAGAGATCCTCACTCTCACTTAAAAGTGCAAATTGGCCAGGGGCAGTGGCTCACACCTATAATTCCAGCACTTTGGGAGGCCAAGGCAGGTGGACCACCTAAGGTCAGGAGTTCAAGACCAGCCTGACCAACAAGGTGAAACCCTGTCTGTATTAAAAATACAAAAATTAGCCAGGCGTGGTAAAAGGTGCCTGTCATCCCAGCTACTCGGGAAGCTGAGACAGGAGAATCGCTTGAACCTGGGAGGTGGAGGTTGCAGTAAGCTGAGATCGCACCATTGCACTCCAGCCTCCAGTGTGGACGATGGAGCGAGACACCATCTCAAAAAAAAAAAAAGTACAAATTAGATGTTCCTTTTTATTTCACAGACCAGTAAAGATCAAGAAGTTTTAAAATACACCCTATGTGGGTATAAAGAAATAGGCATTCATAACATTGTTGGTGAGAGCTTAAATTGCTATAGTTTAGCACCGTCTTTCCAAAATAAAAACGCACATACCCTTCAATTCATCAATTTAACGTTGAGAAATGTATCCTACAGATAGATATTCATATTAAAAATGACATGCTTACAATGTTAGTCACTGCAGTAATGTTTGCAATAGCAATGACTGTTAAAAACCTAAGTGTCAACTAATAGGGGACTGGCTAAACAAACTGCGGTACAGCCAGATGATCAAACATGCAGTTTAAAAAATAAAGCAGCTCTCTCTATATCTTTATGTGAAAAATCTTCAAGCTATGTTGTTAAGTGTAAAAAAGCAAGATACAGAAAAATGTATGTATTTTGCTACGATTTTTATGTTGGTGGAAAGAATGTATTAGTGCACATACATCATGTTTGTAAATGCTTAATTTCTCAAAGAACACACAACAAAAAGGATTCTCAAAGAACACACAACAAAAAGGATATAACAAATTGGTAATGCTTGCTTCTGGGGAGGGAATGGCTAGAAGATAATGAAAGGAAGGAATACTTTTCAATGTATATGCTGTTTTGTACCCTTTTGAATTTTGTACCAAGTGTTTGTATTATCCAATCAAATAGAATACAACACGTGTGTGGGTGTCTGTGTGTGTATGTGTGTATGCAAACAGACTAAAACCTAATTGTAACTACACCAAACTTTCTACTGGTACCTTTTAAATGGTAGCACATCATTTAGGTAGGGTTTGTGGCTAATCTATTTGTGATAAAAGCAGAAATTCACCATCCTGGGTGCCAACATTACCCCTTATGGAACTTTTGAAACCCAGATATTAGGTCTGGGGTAGAGCCTAGGCATCAGGATTTTTTTAGTTCACAGGTGATGGTGACAGCAAGTCAGGGCTGGAAACAGCTGAGGCAGACCGTGGCACAAATAAGTAAACATCCAGGTTCAATTTCAACCTCCACCTAGGTCATAACCATAGCTTCATTACTAATCCTATCCACCTCACAAAGTTCTTAAGAAGGAACAGGTGAGAGTGTGTAGATGGCACAGTGAAAATCTTATTACCACCTCTCAATATATGACCAGATAGGTAGTATAATCTCTGTGTTTTAAATGAAGTACACTTGCAACATTCATAGTAATAAGTTAATCCCATATAGCATTCTAGAAAGAACTTTGACAAGAGTGGACTAGTGCCCAACAGGCCATAAACTGTGAGACACTCGGTATCTCTGAATGCTAGATTCTTCATTTGTAATATGAAGGGAAGGAACCTTTATTTTTTTCTACCTTCATGTTCTCTAACTTCCAGCTTTACATTTCTATAATTCTCTAAGAATCCAGACGTCTAAAAACAACTATTGCTTAGTATAGACTTAAGGAAAAAATAGGATCTTTTCATCCAATTCACAGTTTAGGCCCATTTCAGTCCAGTGGGTTAGTGTCTCTTAACAGACCCTCAGATATGTATGATGTACTGCTGAATTAATGGTCACAGAAAAAAAATTTAGAATGCAAACACTCTTATCTATAAAATCTTAAATATTTTTAAAAAAATAAAAAAATTTAAAAATTTAAAAAAATTTTAAAAATAGTGAATCATGTAAAACAAGTGTACTAAATACATTTAAACATTAAAATAAAGAGTCTGATGTACTGTCTTAAAGCAAACGGTTCAAGTTAAAAAGCAATAATCAAAATAGTAGAAGGGGTGTTAAAGACCACATCCAAACCTCTCATTTTACAAGTAAGGAAACAGGGGCTCAGCAAGGTGAAAGAATTTGCCCAAAGTCATTCTGTCATTAATGACAGAAAAACAAATTTGTCATTTAGAGTTCTCTGTATGTGTACTGATACAACCTTTTAATATTTATCACTTTAGATCTAGAGGGATTTTTGATGACTAAAATGACACACAAAGCTAAAGAGATGCCATAAAAATGTCTTAATACACATAAAAAGCTTAACTTACATGAATATATAACTACACAACAAAATTTTGTTTGCAGTTCTCAAAAGAGAATAGAACTTTATTAGTAGCGAAAACATGTAATCTGATATTATTGTCAAATAATTTCATAAAGCACATTAACAAAGAAATAGGATTAGCAGCTACGATTAAAGGATAAAACGATGGTTTTATTCTGGCTCTATTAGTCACTTAAGGGTCTATTCAAAGAGTTCTAAGTTTTAAAAAAACAACTCTATGAACCCATTGAGGTTTACCTCCTGTCTTCCGCAGAGCAAATGATTAGCAGACTGCTCTGTGAACTTTTACAAAGAACTCTTTTTTCCTCCGTTTCTATCCATCTGAAAGATGGATTCTTCCTCCATCCTAAATAACTCATCATCTCATTTCAAATATCTGATAAAAATGAACTCTTAGCATGAATACACCCTTTTTAATCTCTTCCACTCAACTCTACCGGATAGTCAATAAAATGTTTTGATTTATACTTCACAGAATTAAATAGATGGTTTTATTCAAACCTGTCATGTCAAATTAAAACACTTAATGTGTAAAATGTGATTACGAGATTTTCTTTTCCAAGCTCCAGGACCAATTAGTAACAATATTGAAATATCCTAATAATAAGCAATCAGAGCATTAAGAAAAATGTAATCTTTTTCCTAATGAAGCAACTTTGGCATCAATTCAAACCTAAGCTTAGTGGGCACTGTGATTTTGAAAGGGATGAACTTCCTGATACAGACCCATGCAGTTTCTCTTAATACTAACATCTTCTAGTTTTTTTAGGTTTATAATTTATAAAATACTTTCATATCTAGTAATTATCTGCAGGATAACATTGGGAAGTAGGGCATTTCCTAAAGGCCTATTCTGTTCTAGGCACTGTACTTACACTGGGATGATTTTTAAAAAATGAACAAGAATGAATTCTATCTTGAAAGAGCTCACAATCTAACAGAGAAATGAACAAATGATTTCTATGAAATGCGCTATAATAAATAAGGAAATAAGCAAGGAATTGTGATTCCCTAGCAGCAGAAAGGCCTAACACCCTCTGGCCAGAGATGGGGCTGAAGTGTCTTAGAAGGTTTTGGGAAGGAGATCACATAGAACAGGCTTTTGAAGGATAAGCAGGAGCTTCCCGACATAAATATGGGGTGGGGTAAAGAAGAAAGACAATCCCAGCCAGAGGGAACAACATGTATAGAGTGGATAGTGGGAAAGCACTATGCTCATTTAAAAGATGAGGAAGGTAAGCTTCAAGGTAAGTGAGCTGCCTAACACCACATGAAGATTAATTTAACAATGTATAAAGAATATAGGTCTTCAGATTTTAATCAGCTTTGTACACCTGGAAATGCCAGTACGTGTTGGACAAGAACATCAGATAAAGATTAGTTTTTATCTCCTATTTACTCCTTCCTAAGAGATGGTCTGTGCATGACCCAGATCCTGGGGAGTAAGAAAGAGTGGGCAGAGATAAGGAAGGGCAGAGTGGGGAGGGAGGCTTATTTAAACTTCCTAGCAATCCTGTGAGGTAGGTGTTTTTACTATCCCCATTTTATATATGAGAATATGGAGGGCCAAAGATATTAACAAAAGTTGGAAATTAAGTGAAGATTCAAACCCAGGTGACTGACTTCATCAGGCCTCTAAGCTCAAGCCCTTAACCATACCCTATAGAGCCTCCCTACTCTGCCAAACAACCCTAGGCCATTCTTGGTCTGAAGACATCAGAGAAAGTGACCAAGTGGGTTGTGGAACACATGGTCCCACAGATCTTGCACTGTACCACACATATGACATTCACACAAAATTTCACATTTGGCTGTCTCATTAATCTGGTATTCCTTGAGTAGAAAAGCCCGCACATTAAGGTGGCACAGGTGCTTTCCACAACATTTTTACGATCTAATTTAATTGGACAAAAGGAAACTTATTAACAAGTGCTAATCAAAAAAGGAAATCACAAAATAACAGCATGAAGCCTGGAAATTATATATAAAGGAGGAAGCCCCAATCCCTCTTTTTTGCTTGAGTGTGGGTTTCCTTGAGGGGAGGAGGGAGCATACAAATGTGTTTCAGGTGTGCCAGCATAGCTGCTACTCACCACACAGGAGTTCAGGCCAAAGAATGGAGTAGAGTACACCCTGATTTCCTTTATCAAGGGTTCATATAACAACCTTAGGATATCAAGCAACCAAACTCACCCCTTGAGTAAGTTTAAGGAAGCAGACAATTCAGAGCTGTCATGGTTTCCTAGAGCAAAGGACAACAAATCCAGTGTTGCTGACAGTATTTTCTCTCACAGGTTGATCCCGAATTCCCTGGGTTCATTTTAGCATACCTGAAACACATTTGCATGCTCCTTCTTCCCCCCAACCAGGCCCCCGCAAAAAAACAAACAACAACAAAACCCCACATAGTCAAGCAAAAAAGGGGCATTGGGGCTTCCTCCTTTATATATATTCAGGTTTCACGTTGTTATTTTGTGACCCCCACCTTTCTGGTTACCAGTTTTTGTTGTTTCCTCTTGTCCAACAGACAAATCTCTCTCCAACTGACAGATATTTCACCTTGTGAAGCATATGGGGAAATAATTACAGGAATGAAATCCCTAAAGAAGGTTGTGGACTATTATGTTGAAGAAACATAAACCAATCTGGCCAGGTGTGGTGGTTCACGCCTATAATCCCAGCACTTTGGGAGGCCGAGGCAGGAGGATCACCTGAGGTCAGGAGTTCAAGACCAGCCTGACCAACATGGAGAAACCCTGTCTCTACTAAAGATACACAATTAGCCAGGCATTGTGACACGTGTTTTTAATCCCAGCTACTCAGGAGGCTGAGGCAGGAGAATCACTTGAACCCTGAAGGCTGAGGTTGTGGTGCGCAAGAGCATTCCATTGCACTGCAGCCTGCGCAACAAGAGTGAAACTCATGCCCCCGGACCCAGCCAAAATTTCATATGTAGTCAATAGGTATGGCTCGCTCACTAAAGTAACAAATTATACGCATGAGAAGGAAGGGAATTAAAAAAAACAATACATAAACCAATCCATCCTCACTTTTCACTGGGGTGGTCTGCAGTTGAAAGGTCCTATGCAAGTCCAGAAATAAGAAAATTTCCTTTCAGACTAATTTTCAGCCCCTACAGATCTCCAGCTCTCTAGAAAAGAGGCTCCCAATCAGTAGTATAAAATCTGCCAGCAATCTCCTAGTGGGCACTATCAGGCTTTCTTCCAAGGTTTCCCACTGTTCTGAAGAGAAAAGCTGACATGGTTACACCCTCCCCAAGCTGCTTAATATCTTGTCAGAATTACCATCGTGTCGTTTCTGTGACCTTGGCACCTGCTAATAACTCTTCCAACCCCTCAGCCCCCACCCTGCAAAACCCACATGTTAGTTTCAGGGAAACAGAAAACGGCATCTCTTCACAAGGTTCTGAATGTTAACCAACTGCGGATTACATCAGATAAAAGGAGGACAAAGAAATGGGAAGGGAGCTTCTGTATACAAGTAAACAAATATTTTTTTTTCCCCCACAAAGCAGACACTCCATAACCTGAGCTATAAGATAAGCATCTTAAAAAGCAAGAAATTGACTAGGATAACAGACATAATACTTCAACTACGGTTAGAACAGTAATTATTATCCCCAGCAACTAGATGATCAATCTCTAAGCTTGGGTTGCTTTAAACCATAGAAACAAAGTGTTTTTTTTGTTTTGTTTTGTTTTTTTAATTTGTAGACCCAAGTTTCACTTACAAATCTGTGTTCTTAGTGGTCTTTGTCATGCGGCAGACAAAAGCACAGGATAACTAAGTTCTTCTGGAAACCCTAACCCTCAATTCCAAGACACGTGTATATGCAGTTCCATGGTACAAACTGCAGTTACGTATCAGTGAGGCTCCAAAAGACAATGCCTAGCATCAAGTGGCACGAAAACAGAAAGTGGTAAAAGTCTGGAAAATCATATAAAAAGAGAAACTTTGGCCTATTTACAGTTTTCTCAAATATTAAATTAGACATACGCAAAAGTTGAAAATAAAATTTTCCCCTCAAATACGATACAGAAAAAACAAAACAAATAAAATTTATTTTGAATTCTGAAAAGGTTTTATGGCCTAAAAAGTAATTTTAATTTTGGGAACTAAGATCTATTTCACTTTCTAGGTTTAAAAACTGTAGCCTCTTAAGAGCCCTAGGACTACTTCAGGTAAAAGATAGAAAATTTAACATGTTCGCTTCTGAGGTTTCATAAAATCCCAAATACCAGAAAGAGGGAACAACCTGAAAAGAGGAAAAGTGGGAGAATGTGAGCTCAACTAATAATATGGCTATTCTAGGAGAGGAAAATTTTACATCCTGCCCAAGAAAGAATTGTTAGCCACTTCAATGCAAGTCAATTTTCTTCAAAGTGAAAAGTACGCCCTCATAATTGAGGGTTATTTACAAGAAACATGAAGCATGTTTCCAATCTAAGCATACTGCATAAAGAAAATAATGTTAATTTTCGACAAATGCAAAAGTTTTAGCAGTTATCTCTTACAAACAGAAAAAAAAGCGATGTATCTAAACTACTGTGAAAACAAATGGCAACCTGACACTAAAGGGTCGTTTTTAAAACTAAAATGTTCAAATGACAGAACTCAAATGATCTGTCCACAGTAAGGCTCGGAGAACTCTGAGCAATATTTCCTATTTAGTCAACTGGTGCCGCTCGCTCACTAAAGTAGCAATTTTACGCATGAGAAGGAAGGGAATTAAGCGGGCTGAGTGCGGGTTAAGTGACTGTGTTTTGAGACCTGCTCACAGGAAGCCACTACATCCTGTCTGAAGTCCCGTCAGTCACGCCGTCCCTCGATTCAAGTCCCGCCGCAGCGAGGTGGGGCGAGTACAGGTGTCCGTCCGAGCCCCTCCCAGCGCGCTCACCCGCGAACAGCCCGCGCGGCAGCCACTGGGGCCCCAGGGCGGCCTGTTTCCTGCAGCTCAGGGCGCCTTTTTAACCTCTCCCAGGCTCGCGAGCCCAGGAAACGAGCAGCCCCCTCCCCTTGGGCCAGCCCCACTTCCCCGCCCGCCTCCTCCTTGGGCCGCGCCTCCGCGTAATTACCACTCGGCTCACACCGCCGGGCCGCTCCCCAGCACCCGCAGCGGCGCGGAGGCCTGCGTCTGAGGGCGGCCGGAAGCTCCTCACGCCCCCGGACCGCGCCCCCGGCCGCGCCCCGGGCTCTGGCGTTCCAGTGTCCAGGCCGCTCCTGACGACCGAGCCCCTCACGCCGGCGCAGCCGGGACTCCCCAACCCCAGGCCAATCCCCTGTTCCCACTCCCTCCCTAGAGAAGCAGCCCCGGCCCACGCCGCCCCGTCGAGGCGACGCCGCCCCCAACACACCCCCTTCCAGCCTCACCCGCACCCAGCCCAGGCCCCCTCCCGGGCTCGCGATCCCAGCGCGGCTCGGCGCCGCCACCACCGCGCGCCCGCCGCCCCCTCAGCCCCACGCCCGGCGCCGCCGGGGCGTCCCCTCAGCCTAACCCCCGCTTACAGATCTTGCCCCGCAGGCTCTGCAACACTCGAACCTCGCGGCTGTCCTCGTCCCCGGCCTCGGGCTCTGCCGTTGCACTCGCCGCCGGCGCATCGGAAGAAGCCGCCGCAGCAGCAGGCGCCGCCGCCGCCATGGTGCCGCCCGGCCCGTGCCGCAGCCCCGCCGCCTGCGTAGCCCGGCGAGGCGGAGCCCAGCAGCGGCCTAGGCCAGGCGAGCCGCGCGCCTGGCCCCGCCCCCGGGCCGCGGCCTGACTCGCCCCGCCCCGCCCGCTGCGGCCCCGCCCCCGCCCCACCCGGGTCTCCATTCACCGCCCCCGCCTCCCGCGAGCCGGGCCAGGCGAAACCGCCCTCCCGACTTGGGCGCTGGCTAAGTGTGGCTCCGGGTCGTGGCTCTGAGCAGCCTTAAAATCCCCACTGGGAGAAAGCTCCGGCCCTCTGGTGATCCCTAAATCCTCCCGAGAATTGGGCTCCCCTCAGCGAACAGACTTGCACATCCCCTAACGCTAGGGGGAAATAACGGCCCTTCCCAATCGGGGGAACTCCCTGTGGGAAGAAAATAGAGTGGAATTTGGCAGGTGGGTGGACCTCAAAAGTATCTTACTCAAAAGGAGGGAAGAGATGCATTCGAGAGACTCCTGCAGTGTTATCCAAACACTCCCCGCTGGCAAGCCAAACTCTTCCCACACAAATACTCTTACTAGGACCACTTCTCTGCAAAAGCTGGTTCAAGAAAAGGACCATAGACCCCCAACTCCAGCGTGAGTGCAACGCCTGAGACCCTCTCAGAGAAATTCTGAAGCGTTTACCATCACTTTTGTATTTCAGGAACAGAAAAAGCAAAGAAGGGTTCCCACCACCACTTTTAAAAGCCCACTTTTAAAAGTGGGCTTTGTTAAAAAGTTGACTGACCCTGTAAAATGTGTAAATCTTTGACTAATTGTTAGCTTTATTTCAAGGGAACTCTTTACAGTGAGTAAACTGCATGAATAATACCCTGGTATGTGATGAGAAAGACAATTTCCTGGTGTTGGGGTTATTAACTACGCTGCCCCAAGAAGGAAGAAACTGTGACTTAATAGGGCAGGGTAATTCTTTTCCAGGGCAACAACAGGAATAAGCCAGTCAGTCAACAAATATTTTTTGAGGGTCAGACATAATGATGGCCTCAGATTCAGAGATATACACAAGGTCAAGATGAAGAGAGCTCCAGCTCAGTCTGGAGGGAGATACAGAAAAGGGCAGAGGCACTGGAAGATGAGAAATAGAATGGGGTGGCCGGACGCGGTGGGTCACGCCTGTAATCCCAGCACTCTGGGAGGCCGAGGTGAGTGGATGAAGATGTTAGGAGTTCGAGACCAGCCTGGCCAACATAGTGAAACCCCGTCTCTACTAAAAAGACAAAAATTAGCCGGGCGTGGTGGTGGGCTCCTGTAGTCCCAGCTACCCACGAGGCTGAGGCAGGAGAATAGCTTGAACCCGGGAGGCAGAGGTTACAGTGAGCGGAGATTGGGCCGCTGTCCTCCAGCCTAGGAGACAGAGCGAGACTCTGTCTTAAAAAACAAAACAAAACAAAACAAAACAAAACAAAACAGGATGGGGAAACCTGAAAACTGAAGACAAACGTGCCGCCTTTGCCAAGGCTGGACAGACCCAGAGAATGGCCAGAGATTAACATGTGCCTGGCCAGCAAAGCTTCCAGCTCTGCCTGTGTTGTGGGTAACCCCTATTTCCCCGCCATGTGATCTTCACATCCGTTAAAGTGAACCACCTCCTCTTATACGACTGTTCTGCTGTCATTTCATACAATAAGTTCAAAACTTAATTTCCTGGCTTCCTTTCCAAATCCGAGTTCACACCTGTATACTCTTACTAGGGCTAGAAACTTTGACTTTTTCTTATCTGTTGTCCCCATACTGTTTTCAGTTGTCACATCCTCCGACTCTGCGGAAATCTCTTCCTTCCTTTCCATTCTCTGCCATTACCCTTGTTAAAATTATTCTCATTTAAAGAGTATCAATGTGTTACAGAGCCTTTTCCCCCTTTATCTTTAAAGGTGTGCCTTTTTAGAATCAGACAAAGAGCCTGATTCTACCCGTTTTACATTTGGGCAAGTTATTCAACCTTTCTAAACCTGTTTATTTTCTTTTCTTTTTTCTTTCTTTTTTTTTTTTTTTGACAGTCTTGCTCTGTTGCCCAGGCTGGAGTGCAGTGACATGATCTCGGTTCACTGCAGCCTCAACTTCCTGGGCTCAAGCAATCCTCCCACATCAACCTCCTGAGTAGCTGGGAACACAGGTGTGCACCATCATATCCAGCTAATTATTGTATTTTGGTAGAGATGGGGTTTCACCACATTGCCCAGGCTGGTCTTGAACTCTTGGGCTCAAGTGATCCATCTGCATCAGCCTCCCAAAGTGCTGGGTGTAAGCCACTGTACCCAGTTAAACCTGTTTCTTTAACAGTAAAGTGGAAATGATAAACTTTCTTCTTTGATGGGTTGTTATTAGGGTGAAATAATGATTGGGAGCAGGTATGTGAAGCATCTAGTGGAATACTAAGCACGTAGTAGGATTATCTCAGTAACTGACCTCAGGTTTTTGACTGAAACTCTTGTAATAAGTCCCCCATCCCTCTCATCCCTCCTACATACCGCTTAAATTAACCTTCCTAACAAAAAAAAGTTGGAGCTTGTCAGTTGCCTGCTCAAGAAAACATCAATGGCTTCATTCATCCCTTCAGCCAGTTAGCAAGAGCCACTACAGGTCACAAACAATGCTAGAAATGACTAAAGTTCAAATTCCTCCGCCAAGTGTTCAGGGTGGGGACTGGACCCAGCCTACCTGACTCCTCTGATCTCCAGCCACACAGAGCCACTTTTCTCATCAGCCTGACTCTGGCCTTCCTCCTGCCTGGTCAGGTGCTGCCTCATCCATCTATTTCTTTCTCCAATAGACAGAGAAATTATTCGAACCTTTGTGTGGCCTTGATCACTTTTACATGTAATACCTGGACACGTTCATATAATCCTAGATTCACTTTTTGAACTCCCCTCAGTAAATACCTATCAAATGAATGAGTGGAATCATACTTGCTTCCTGCCTTCACTCTGCAGACTTGAAATTATCCTTTTTTTGAAAATTCTGATTTGTATTTATTATTCATTATCATGCCTGTCTAAATGGATAAAGTATCAATATCTGTGCCAAAGTCTTCTAATTTGCCTTCTTAGTCACTAGCTGAACCCCAAGTACATAACTCTGTTACTAAATGGTCACTAAAGGAAGGGAAATAATTTTACATAAAGTAACATTCTACTTTTTTTGTTCTTCCAGACAGTCTTCCTGTTGCAGATTTCAGACTTATCATACTGTTTCACTAAAATCCCCAAACTTCATGCTTTTTCATCTGAAGCCACTTCTAATTACTGTGTTTTTACTGATACTGGCCTACCTTGAAGAGATCTTTAGTAATGTCAGTGTTTTCTTAAAATAAAATATTTGGAAAATAACGTTTTCTAAAGACTAACAAGACTTACGGTATAACGACAAGGATTCTGTTACATCTTACTCCGCTATTGCCTTTCCATTGTGTTTTAAATTCATCTAGAGTTCCTCTCTTTTCTTCATGATGTTTAGTAACTGGAACAAGATTGCATCATCACAAACTTGAAGTTCACTTCCTTCCTCAAATTATTAATGAATGTGTTTAAAGGACATCACTTCTATCCCTACCACTCTCTGTTCTGATAAGCAACCATTCACTACTGTGTCTTTTCCTATTTCTTCACCAGTTTTAAATGCATTCAGTCATTTTAGCCCATACATTGGCTTGCTTTATGGTGGAGGATGTAGGAAAACTATGTTGTCTTTTAATAAGACTATAATCTGCAGCTAGAAACTAATTCCTTAACTTGTCTGTTATGGCATATTTTTGAATCAGCACCCACCAACCGATATATAACATGGCATTATAAAGAGTTATCTCCTGGCCTTGAGTTATTTATTACATTTTTTTCTAGTGAGTCAGGGGAAGAGAAATGTGCTTGCTTTTTTAATATTTAAGTGTAGATCATTTTCTTTCTTTCTTTCTTTTTTTTTTTTTTTTTTTTTTGAGACAGAATTTTGCTGTTGTTGCCCAGGCTGGAGTGCAGGGGCGCAATCTCAGCTCACTGCAAACTCTGCCTCCCGGGTTCAAGCAATTCTCCTGCCTCAGCCTCCTGAGTAGCTGGGATTACAGGCATGTGCCTGGCTAATGGTGGCTAATTTTTGTATATTTAGTAGAGACAGGGTTTCTCCATGTTGTCAGGCTGGTCTCGAACTCCTGACCTCAGGTGATCTGCCTGCCTCAGCCTCCCAAAGTGCTGGGATTTCAGATGTGAGTCATCATGCCCAGCCTAAATGTAGATCATTTTCACAGGGCTAGACACTCATTAGGCAGAACTGTTTCTGGTGGCCTGGTGGGAAAGCAAGTTCCTTTGATCATTGATGACTTGCTTTCCCCATTTATCCCATACTGTTTGTATGTTAAGCATTATGCACTGAGTTACATTATAAAAAAATCTCTAAATCCAACTGGTGTTTATCAAAATAAAATTTTTTAAATAAAATTGGAGTGGTGGAAGGTGAGGAGAGACCTTAAGTGATCAGAAAACTTGCTTTTAACATTTCATCTCAAGATCAAATAAGGCCATTGACAAGGCCGTGTCCAAAAATGTGGACACATTTTTATCCTAAAACCTCCAGCTCCTTCAGTACCAATATTTTCAAGGCCAGATGTGATGGCACATGCCTGTAATCCCAACACTAGGTTGTAATACTAACTGAGACAGGAGGATTACCTAAGGCTAGAAGTTTAAGAACAGCCTGGGCAACACTGTGAGACTCTGTCTCTACAAATATAAATAAATAAATTGCTGGGCATGGTGGCATGTGCCTGCCTATACTCCTAGCTAACTGGGAGGCTAAGGTGGGAGGATTGTTTGAGCTCAGGAATTCGAGGCTGCATTGAGCTATGATCATGCCAGTGCACTCCAGCCTAGGGGACAGAGCGAGACCCTGTCTCTAAAAAAGAGAATTATGTTTTTTTCAAATTCAGTCAGCTCTTGCAAGAGAAGTTTAAAGGCCTATCTGAACACAATACAGTTGATGCCTTTAGGTCAGTATGACTTCAGTTATTTCTCAGTCCCCCTCCTTTTGAACTATTATGCCATACCCATCCCATCTCCAGTGCACTCTTGTCATTTTAGAGTGATAAAACAGTGGGTGTAGTCTGGGCGTGGTAGCTCATGCCTGTAATCTCAGAACTTTGGGAGGCTGGGTGGATCACTTGAGTCCAGCAGTTCAAGACCAGCCTGGGCAACATAGTGAGACCTCAAATCCATAAAAAAACAAAAACAAAACCCAAAACCAACCAAACGAAAACATACAAAACAATGAGTGTAAAAAGAAAAATGGAAATGTTGTGCAGTCATTCACTTGTTTCATCTTCTACTCTATACTCAGGAAATTTCGTTGTTAGGTCAGATCTGTCCATTTGCCATGAGCCCTAGAGACATGCTCCATTCAGCTGGCAATAACCAGTCCAGAGGACCTCAGGACATGGCCCAGCTGATTTCCATTCTCTGAAGACACAGCTAAGACCTCCCGAGGCCAAGAACCCTGTTACTCAGCCTGGCTGGCACACACTTAAGTCTGTAATTCCTGCAGTCAGAAAAGGAGTACGGAGCTGGAGATTCACCTGGCTGTGCTCATGGCGGGTTGGAGATCAATATGTCACCTTCTAGTTCCTTCCCCAGTGCCCTAGGAGAATAATGGAGTGGTGGTTAGGTAGATGATGGCCTTGTGTTCTTCCAAACTCTCAGAAGGGAGCAAGGAGACTCAGGTGGAACTAGAAAAGAGCTGGCTCAAAGCCCACTATTGCAACAAAGCTCAGGGTGGGAAAACATCAATGAGAATTGAGATTCAAGAATGCAGGTCCAAACAGAGCTGCTTTGGCTGCAGCTGCACATTCCTAATCATGCCACTCCATTGCCATCTTAGGAGGATGCATCTCCCATTGAGCAGTTTTTCCAGTGGTGAGGGTTTGGGAGATCCCAGTTCTGGAAAGTGGTCACTCCTAACAGGGCAACTTCTGAGCAGCTTCCGTGGTGTTTTTGGGATGAAAATGATGGTTAGGTGTAGCCCCAAAGAGCAGAAAGCTGGCTCCATAAAAGAAACATGGGAGAACCTTATTTGAGCAGAAAAGGGCACAGGCTGCACCTGGAGACCAAGTAGGACTCCAGAAAGAGGAGAACTGACTAGAGGGGCAGAGACCTGACCTGGAGGAGGAGCCATCAACTCTCACAATAGCCATTTTATTCATAAACAGGACTTTTTTGGGTTAGCTCCTTTGCAGTTCTTTTGGCTTTTGTCTCATGGTCATAAGATGACTGCCGTAGCTCCAAGCATCTCAACATCCAATGGCAGAAAGGTGTATTTTTTTTTCTAAAATATCTTTTTCATTACTTTCAATGGCAAGATTGCAATTACTTTTGCACCAACCTAATATTAGGGAGGAAAGCTTTTCCAGATAGCTTTCCTGTAAGTCACCACCATGAGGTATCTTCTTAAGGCTCACTCACCATCACAGGTAATGTATAATTTTCTTAGTCTAAGGAACACTGATATCCCTGGGTATGGGGATGGACCTTCCATCCCAAAATACATTGCTACTTGAGACCTGAAGTCTGAACCAAACCAGTGTTCTCTTGTGACAAAGAAAGGGGGGCAGTATGACATGGAGTAGGCAGCCAATTCTGTTCATTGTATCAACATATTTATCTTTCAATAATAGTGCCTAAGTTCAACTGAAAATGTTTCAATACATTTAATGCCCAACCTTCACCTCCGGACTTTGTCCCATAGAACTGGCCTCTTTTTCCTTTAGGCCATTATGGTACCCTGTATATATGAATACATATAATCATTGTAGTGCTCATAACACATTTTCTATTCCCATTTGTTGACCTGTCTGAAACAGTCTCAAAGACTAGACAATATTTTATTTGTCTTTGCCTCCCTAGCACATAGAAAATATAGAAGAATATAGAAGGCACTTACTAAATGTTTGATAAATGAATGAATGAGCAAATAAATGAGATGTTATGTTCAGAGAAGTTGCTAACAAATGAGCCCAGAATTCTGAATTGAAAATCTACAAGGGAAACCAGAGCAGACCACATAACCAGCTGGCTGGGCCTGGGCTTTGCTGAAAGCTTAGGTGCAGAGGAAAGGCAATAGCTCAGGAGTCAGATGAGGAAGGAGAAAGGGAAAGAGTCAGGGCCTGGGGTTTCCCATCCTCACCCTGAGCTGGGGCTGTGTCTGTCACAAGCAGCTCATTTTTGACAGAGACAGCCAAGGAGAACAGAAGCTCGTCAATCACAATCTGTGTCTAGACGTAGGCTAGATACAAATGTCTTCCATTCTTTGTGGGTGGTTGTAGAAGCTGGGAAAACTGATTTCAAAGTTGCAAGATGTTTTCATACTTGTTACTATGACCAAATATCCGGGTAGTATATTGGTCTGTGGCTTCAAATGAAATCCTGTTAACGTAAATAATCCACAGTTCTCTACCTTGTCTCTACTTTCCACCTGCCCAAATAATTAAACCCCTTCCCGATTACTGATTTTCAGAAGTGCCCAAGGAGTTACCATTAGGTGGCTGGATTTGTTATATTCTTCCTCTCCTGCTCTGGCTTTTCCCACCACTGTCACAGAAAGGGACTTTCACCACTTTATGATGCCTGCTATGAAAGTGTCAAGGCCCAAGCCAAGAGGATTATCCTTCGGAACCCACAGGGCTTCCACGTTTTCAGCAAAGCTGGCAAGAAGGGTTACCTCCCCATTTCTAGGCCCAAAGCTGCACTGCTTGGGCTCAGAGTCTTTAGGAACAGCGCAGCCTGGAATCCTGGCCCTCACAGTTGAGGGTCCAAGGGAAGGAGAGAGGCCTGTGCTGTTGGTTGCCCTCTCCTAGGCAGCTGCCTCCTACCTTTCATCTAAGAGGGCGAGATCAGCGATGGAATGAGGGAGTGAACCCCTCATTCCTTATCACATGTATAAAGATAAAATGCTTTAATAAATTGCATTTTATCTAGTTCTAAAGACATTGGTACTTATTTTATAAGCATTGAACTGCATTTTGGAAAACTGGCTTGGATTATACAGCCACAAAGAAAGCTGGTAGCCTATCAAATAATTGACTTGAAATGGCCACCAGAATGCAAAACATCTAGTTTGCATATTGTTGCTTTAAGCCATGTAAGGTGGGTCCTTAGGAATGAACTCTGGGGCTGTCTGTGCAGAGACAGAACTGGAAAGGGCTGTTGGAGACAGGGGCCAGGGAGATTGGAATAAAAATCCAGAGGCATTATAGAGCATCTAGATGGAGGGCCAAATATACCACTGTCCCCGACACCCTTACCCTAAATAATCCTTCGTAGTGAATGTCTTATCTGTAATAAGGCAAAACAAACATATTAGCACCTCATCTAAAGTGTCTCGAGGGGCATGATGGGAGAAGAGCTAGAGGCTAAGGATTCTCTAGCTGTGAGCAAAAGATGGAGAGTAACCTGATTGCCCATAATGAGCATGTCTTACACGTCATAGCTATTTTATTTGGTGTGCTAGTTTTATTATATTTTCATACTGAAAATAACACGTATTTATAGAGATTTTCCAAAATTTTCTGCAGCCTTCTTTTTTCAACTCTGTTTTTTCCATAGGATCTGGAATTCTTCTACCTTATGGGGATTATTCTACCTTAAAGAGTTTTAGGAAATTGATTTCTATGGTTTGGCTGAGATTATTATAAGTATGTGGTGCTGACTAAGAATTAATATCACACACTTGAAAACCCGTTTCGAAAGCTGTCTTTTGTCGTTGGAAAAGGAAGCTGTAAGGAAACAACTGCTCTTCCTCCATTTCTCTATTTCAGGGTTTCCTGACTGTGGTGCTATTGACATTTTGGCTAGGATGGGTGATTCTTTCTTGTTGGGGGCTGCCCTGTGCATCATAGGGCATTTTACAGCACCCTAGACTCTATCCACTAGGTGCCTCCAGCATTTTCCAGTTGTAACTATCAAAAATGTCTACAGACACTGCCATATCCTCTGGGAGACAAATTACCTCCCCATTGAGAATCTCTGCTGTATGTTAATACATCTTTTGTATTAACGGGATCATTGTGTTTGTAAACCTGTCAACGCTGAGGTCTGTGTTGTTCAGTGCCTGAGTGGGTAGAGCTCAAAGAAGCAAAGTCCTGATAAGAATTCTAGTGTTAAAAAATGAGATCCAACAGCCAGGTGCAGTGGCTCACGCCTGTAATCCCAGCACTTTGGGAGGCCAAAGCAGGTGGATCACAAGGTCAGGAGTTCAAGACCAGCCTAGCCAACATGGTGAAAACCCATCTCTGCTAAAAATACAAAAATTGGCTGGGCATGGTGGCATGTGCCTGTAATCCCAGCTACTTGGGAGGCTGAAGCAGGAGAATTGCTTGAACTGGGACCCAGAAAGCGAAGGTTGCAGTGAGCCGAGATCACACCACTGCACTCCAGCCTCGCCTGTAGAGCGAGACTGTCTCAAAGAAAAAAAAAAATGAGATCCAAGTATATAATCTAGAGCAGTTCTTTTTTTTAGATGGAGTTTTGCCATGTTGCTTAGTTGGGTCTCAAACTGCTGCTTAAGGGATTCTCTTGCTTCAGCCTCCGAAGTCGAAGGGACCATTGGTGTGTGTCACAGCATCAGGCCGCAGCAGTTCTTATCAAAATGTTTTTCCCCTTATCTTCTCCAACATCTCACAAAACCAAGATCCCTCCCTCTTTCCCCAGCGTATCGTGCTCTCCCACCCACCCGTTCTCTCCTTCGATCTCTGTCCTGCTCCCACTTGATGCCTCTGAACACATCAGTGCCCCCACTTTCAGTTGCCTCTTGCAAGAAAAGCTTCCTTTTATTCTTTTCTCCCTAGAGTGTACTCATGTGGCTTATGTCATTTCTATTCCTCTCTTATTTTTTTAAATTTTGCATTGAAAGTCCCAGAGATCCGGTCTGGACCCTCCACGCTCTTCTCCACAGTTGGGTGTGGGTGGATAGGAGGAACTGAGCAGCCCAAGCAGCACCAAATTTAGCAGTGGGGAGGAGGACGGGAGAGGACGGGAAAAACTGGCAACACCAGTATGTGTGAAGGGTTGCAGATTTTTTTCACCCTACTCACAGACGTGCATAGAAGAGGTAGCATCTTCATTTCTCCAGAATTGCTCTTCTCTTCCTTACCAGCCTCCAATCACTGAATAGAGGGGAAAATACTCTGGTGCACCCATTTACTTACTCACTTATTTATTTATTTATTTAGAGAGAGGGTCTCACTCTGTCACACAGGCTGGAGTGCAGTGGATGATCATAGCTCACTGCAACCTCGAATTCCTGGCCTCAAGGGATCCTCCCATTTCAGCCTCCTGAGTAGCTGGGACCATAGGTGCAAGCCACTATTTTTGTTGTTGTTGTTGAGATGAGGGTCTTGCTTTGTCTCCCAAGCTGGTCTCAAAATCCTGGGCTCAAGAAATCCTTCTGCCTCTATCTCCCAAAGTACCAGAATTACAGGTGTCAGCGACCTAAATAGACACGTTATGTAAACGGTCCATCCCTTTAGGTAAATAATGCTTAGTGACTTAGATATCTGCGTTGCTTTTTCTGTCTTTTTGAGATAACGTCTGGGTTTCTGATGGAGTTGTGGCTAAGTGACTCTATGGAGACAGAGAGGAGGTGGGGTCCTGGTATCTCTGCCTCTTTGCAAATTTCTGCTGTGGGTGGGTGGTCTGGATATTTCCTGGATACTTCTTTTGAGGGTGAGACAGGCTCAATCCCGGGAGTTGTGTGAGTGCCTGCTACTGAGGCTGTATCTATGGTACTTGTGGTTTGGGTCCTCCTGGCTTGGCAGGGCCTGCTTATTTTCCCTGATGACTCAGACTCCACTCTGGCTGCCTCTCAGACCCTACATCCTCCATCTGGCTCTTCACTGGAATGCTTCTGTCCAGCCTTGCTGCTGATTCACCTTTCCCTTGTGATGGCCAGTGCCAGGAAGCCTGGTGGCTACCAGCTCAGCTGCTTCCCAGGCCTCTTCTCTGCAGTATGTGGCAACTCCTTGGTCCAGTCTATTCCATACTGGTCTTGGGGGCAGCTCAGGAAATTATATTCCACCCCTTTCCTTGCAAAGTATGCTGTGCTATTGAGTTAAACTTTGATATAGACACTCCCAGGGTGGTGTCAGGCAGCGAATCAGGTGAACTCCTACCAGGGCCCCAAAGATGCGATATTCAGAAGCCCTCAGCCTTTCCTCTACCTGCTTGACAAACCTCTTCATTTTGGGCAGGATCAGGAAAAGGGAGATTAATTTGGCCTCCCTTACCTCTCTCTTCCTTTTCTCATAGGTAGTTCCCTCGGATGAATAGCGAGGAGGGGGTTTCCTCTTTCTCTTCTTGTCTTTTCTTGTGTACAACTCCAAGATCGGCCAGGCACAGTGGGTTATGCCTGTAATCCCAGCACTTTGAGAGGCAGATCACCTGAGGTCAGGAGTTTGAGACCAGCCTAGCTAACATGGTAAAACCTATTCTTCACTGAAAATACAAAAAATAGCGGGGCTTGGTGGCATGTGCCTGTAGTCTCAGCTACTCGGGAGGCTGAGGCAGAAGAATTGCTTGAAGCCAGGGGGCAGAGGTTGCAGTGAGCCGAGATCGCCCCACTGCACTCCAGCCTGGGCAACAAGAGTGAAATTCCATTTCAAAAACAAAACAAAACAACAACAACAAAACTCTAAGATCAAGCTATCTAGAACATTTTTTCTCTCTCTTACAAAGCCTAGCTTTTAAGCTACTACCTGGCCAAAAAGTCCCCAAATTCGATTTAGAAGCTGATAATTAACTGTTTCTTCTTTTCTTCTTCCTTTTATTTTTTTTGGATTCCCTCTGTAACAATCCTAAACCTCCCCGAGGCAACTGGAGAGCACTAAAGATTAGGGGAGGTAAGTATAAGAAAATGTAAAAGAAGGCAGCGTGTTGAGGGATTTCAAAATGATATTATCACCATTATATACACTGATAATTCTTCCTACGCATATCATGTTCTAATGTGGTTGTTCCATAGAGGCCTGCAAGGCTGAGACCACAGCCCTGTGGGAAGACCACATCTGTTCAGCCAATGGCCGAAAGAAGATGTAGGTCCTCAGACAGGAAACCAAAACTCTGAGGGCAATCTTAGCAGACAGGAGAAAGCGTTCTTGGCCATCTCAAGGTTTCTTGGGTTGGCCTCACAGGTGCCTCAGAACAGTCCTTCCACATGTGGACCAATGTTCTCTCTTAAATGGAGTCAGGCTAGGGTCTTCAAAGGGAGACTTCTTTGTAGTGCTGTGCTTTCCTGAATCTACAGTTCAAAAGATCAGCGAAATAAATTTCTTTTAGTAAGAGGACTAACATATGAGTATCACTTTTTATTTTGCTAAGCACCGATGTTTAAAACAAAGCATTATTTGTTTTGCTGATGTTTCTTTTAAAAAAAGTAAAAGCAGGCGGGTGTGGTGGCTCACTCCTGTAATCCCAGCACTTTGGGAGGCCAAGGTGGACGGATCACGAGGTCAGGAGTTTGAGACCAGCCTGGCCAACATGGTGAAAACCTGTCTCTACTAAAAATACGAAATTTAGCTGGGCGTGGTGGCACACTCCTATAGTCCCAGCTACTTGTGAGGCTGAGGCAGGAGAATCGCTTGAACCTGGAGGCAGACATTGCAGTGACCTGAGACTGCGCCACTGCACTCCAGCGTGGTGACAGAGTGAGACTCTGTCTCAAAAAAAAAAAAAAAAAAAAAAAAGTGAAAGCATTATTTGTATCATCAGTATTTCATTTAATACCTGAAAAGTTGATGATTTTGTTTTAAGGAAGGCGTCATTTGCTGACGGGCAAGAAAGCCACTTCAGATGCCTGGATGGCATGGAGCAGAGGCATGGAACAGAGGCAGAGAAGGGAGATAAACAAGGTCTATTCCAAGGTTGGGAGATATACTTCTTTGCCCACAGGATTTGCATGGGGGCCTATGGGAGGTGGGACTGAAAGGGTGCCAGGGCATGTCCTAGAGATCCTGGAGTGACAGTCAGGACTAGAACATGAGCTTTGAGAAAGTCAGAGCTTCTGGCTGTTTCATGAGGAGGGAACTGACTCAGAGAAAAGCATATTTGGGAAATTTAAGTTGTAGGTTATGTGCGGCTTCTGGTGGAATTTACTGCATTTTGTGGGAGAGAGGTGAGAGGAAGGAAGGCCATTTAGGAGAGAAAGCATGGAACCCATCCCAGACTTTGGCTGAAGTGTAATGTCTAGTGTGACATGAATGGGGCACTTTTTCTATGTCTGTCAGTTACTGTGTCTGTTGGTTGCCATGGGGGACCGGGTGATTTTAAGAGAGCCACAGACACTCTTAAAAAAAAACAATAGATATGAGCAAGATAGATATGAACATTTTAGACAATTCCTGCCTCTTCTGTACAGAACTGAGTCCACATTTGTATAGGCGTTCTGCCTTGGTGTTGGTATCATCATATGGCTTGCCTTTTCCTTTGGCTCACTTACCACAGCTGGGATTATTTCATTAACATGAGCATCTCAGTAATATCTGTTTCCTCCACTAAACCATGAGGTCCATAAGAACAGCGCTCTTTATTTCACTTACGATTGTATATCCAGCAGCAAGTATGTGCCCGACATATAACAAAAGGCACTCAATAAATGAATGAATACATGAATGTACCTCTAGGGAGAGTAAATGAAATCTCCTCATCAAGTACACTTTACTGAGTGTCTGTGTAAGGTATGTTTGTTTGTTTTTTTTTAAAAAGTAAGCTTCTTCAAGGCCGCAATCAAACACAAACAAATAATGGATCCTACAGTTGCTGTTACGTGAAGTGTCTTGGTGGTTCTTGGCAGCTGAGGCATGGTGCTAGTGTAGTGCCCCATGTTGGATAAAACAAAAAATTTGGCTTTTTGCACAATCACATTTTCCCTTTACAAAGAAACATGTAGTCCATCTGAATTTCGTGGCATCTCCTCTGACTTTAACAAATTTTTACATTTGGCTTCATTTCCTCAGCTAAACTTACTGTTTTCTCACTCTTTCTCTATTAAATGGTAGCTTTATTTCACCTCATTTTCCACATTTCAGATAAAGAACTCTTATGTAGTAAACTGTAGTAAAATTTCTGATACACGAATGTAGTCAGGGAATGGAAATACTGTATTAATAAACTACCTTATGTGCCATGCATAGATCACTGGAAGATACATATATTTGTGATAAAAGTACATTCTATAGTGATGGTATGGCAACACATTCATTGAGAAGAAACACCATACCAAAACCTATGGCATACAGCAAAAGCAGTATTAAGAGAGAAGTTTATAGCAATAAATGCCTACATAGAAAAGTAGAAATATTTTGAATAAATAACCTAATGATGCATCTCAAGAAACTAGAAAATCAAGAACCAACCAACCCCAAAATTAGTAGGAGAAAAGAAATAACAAAGGTAAGAGCAGAAATAAACAGAATTGAGACAAAAAAATACAAAAGAAATAAGAAGGTGGTTTTCTGAAAAGATAACAAAACAGCCAAACCATTAGGTAGATTAATCAAGACAGAAAGAAAATACACCCAAATAAATAAAATCAGAAATGGAAAAAGGAGACATTACAACTGATACTACAGAAGTGCAAAAGATTGTTAGAGACTACTATGAACAACTATACACACAAAAAAATGAGAAATGTAACGGAAATGGATAAGTTCCTAGACACGTGCAACCTACCAAGATTGAACCAAGAAGAAACAGAAAACCTGAATAGAGCAATTATGAGCAATGTGATCAAATCAGTATTAAAAGTCTCTCAGAAAAGTCCAGGACCTGATCGTTTCACTGCTGAATTCTGCCAAACATTTAAAGAAGAACTATACCAATTATTTTTAAACTTTTCCAGAAAGTTGAAAAGGAGAGAATCCTTCCAAATGCATCTTTGAGGCCAGCTCATCTGGATACCAAAACCAGTCAAGAACACAACAATATAAGAAAACATAGGTAAATGTCCCCAAAGAACACAAAGGCAAAAATCCTCAACACAATACTAGTAAACTGAGTCCAACAGCACATCAAAAAGATCATTCATCATGATCTAGTGTGATTTATTCCAGGGATGCAAGGATGGTTTAGCATATGCAAATCTATAAATGTGATACATCATATCAAAAGAATAAAGTGCAAAAAATCATCTCAATAGATGCAGAGAAAGCATTTTATAAAATTCCACTTCCCTTCAAGATAAAAATGCCTCCACAAATTATGTATGGAGAAAATGTACCTCAATACGATAAAGGCCATATATGACAAACTCACAGCTAATATTATACTGAATGGGGAAAAGCTGAAAGTTTCTACTCCAAGAACTAGAACAAGACAAGGATGCCCACTCTAACCACTCTTATTCAACATGGTACTAGAATTCCTAGCCAGAGTAATTAAGAAAAAGAAAGAAAGAAAGGGCATTCAAATTAGAAAGGAGGAAGTCACACTGCCTTATTTGCAGATGACATGATTTTATATGTAGAAAACCCTAAACATTCCACCAAGAAACTCTTAGAACTGATAAGCAAATTCAATGAAGTTGAGTACAAAAATTAACATACAAAAATAAGTCGTATTTCTATACACCAACAACAGACTAGTGGAAAAAGAAATCAAGAAATCAGTCTCATTTACAACAGCTATAAAAAATGTAGGAGTAAATTTAACCAAGAAGATGAATGATCTTCTTGGTCATCAGCAAAGCCTGAGTCCTGTCCTCTTGCTCTCCTCCCGGGACAGCATGAGCTTCACCACTTGCTCCACCTTCTCCACAGCTGCTGGTCCCTGGGCTCTGTCCAGGGACCCAGCTATGGCGCTTGGCCTGTCAGCAGCGTGGCCAGCATCTATGCAGGCACTGAGACAGAGAGACCAGAAGCTGGAGAGCAAAATCCGGGAGCATCTGGAGAAGAAGGGACCCCAGGTCAGAGACCGGGGCCATTACTTTAAGACCATCGAGGACCTAAGGGCTCAGATCTTCCCAAATTCTGTGAACAGTGCTCACATTGTTTTGCAGATGAACAACGCCCATGTTGCTGCTGATGACTTTAGAGTCAAGTTTGAGACAGCTGGCCATGAGCCAGTCTGTGAAGAGTGACATCCATGAGCTCTGCAAGGTCACTGATGACACTAATGTCACTCAGCTGCAGCTGGAGACAGAGATCGAGGCTCTCAAGGAGGAGCTGATCTTTATGAAGAAGAACCACTAGGAGGAAGTAAAAGGCCTACAACCCCAATTGCCAGCTCTGGGTTGACCATGGGGGTAGACACCCCCAAATCTCAGGACCTTGCCAAGATCATGGCAGACATCAGGGCCAATACGACAAGCTGGCTTGGAAGAACTGAGAGGAGCTAGACAAGTACTGGTCCCAGCAGATTGAGGAGAGCACCACAGTGGTTACCAACGCAGTCTGCTGAGGTTGGAGTAGCTGAGATGACGCTCACGGAGCTGAGACATACAATCCAGTCCTTGGAGATTGACCTGGACTCCCTGAGAAATCTGAAGTCCAGCTTGGAGAACAGCCTGAGGGAGGTAGAGGCCCGCTATGCCCTGCAGATGGAGCAGCTCACTGGGATCCTGCTGCACCTGGACTCGGAGCTGGCACAGACCTGGGCAGAGGGACAGCACCAAGCCCAGGAGTACGAGGTCCTGCTGAACATCAAGGTCAAGCTGGAGGCTGAGAGCGCCACCTACTGCAGCCTGCTGGAAGATGGCGAGGACTTCAATCTTGGTGATGCCCTGGACGGGAGCAACTCCATGAAAACTATCCAAAAGACCACCACCTGCCGGATAGTGGATGGCAAAGTGGTGTCTGAGACCAACAACATCAAACTTCTGAGTCATTAAGCCAGCAGAATTAGGGTACCCTTTGGGGAGCAGGAGGCCAATAAAAAGTTCAGGGAAAAAAAAAAAAGAAACCCCTTGTCTCTCACCATGTATAAAAATCAAATCAAAATGGATTAAAACCTAAACTCAAGACTTGAAACTATAAAATTACTAGAAGAAAACATAGGGAAACTGCTTTATGACATCGGTCTGGGCAAAGATTTTCTGGGGTAAAACCTCGAAAGCACAGACAACTAAAGTAAGAATAGGCAAATGAGATTATGTAATGCTAAAAAGCTTCTGCACAGCAAAAGAAGCAGTGAACAAAGTGAAGAGACAACCTATAGATTGGGAAGAAATATTTGCAAACTATCCATTCAACAAGGGATTAATAACCAGAATATATAGGCAACTTAACTCAATAGAAAAAAAAACAAATAATAAAACTTAAAAATGGGCAAATGATCTGAATAGACATTTCTCAAAAGAAGACATACAAATGGCCAACAGGCATATAAAAATACTCAAGATTACTAATTATCGGGAAAATGAAAATCCAAACCATAATGAGGTCTCATCTCATTCCAGTTAGAATGGCTATTATCAAAAATAAAAATTTACAGATGCTAGTGAGGATGTGGAGAAAGGGGAACGCTCGTATACTGCAGATGGAAATATAAATCAGTACAGTCACTATGGAAAACAGGGTGGAGATGCCTCAAAACACTGAGATCTAAAAATAGATCTATCATAGGATCCAGCAATCCCACTGCTAGGTATCTAGGCATGCACTGATATCTGCATGCCTATGTTTATTGCAGCATTTTTTACAGTAGCTAAGATGTGGGATCAACCTAAGTGTCCATTAATGGATGCATGGATAAAGAAAATAAGACACATATACACAATGAAATACAACTCAACCATAAAAAAGAATGAAATCCCATCACTTGCAGCAACATGGATAAAACTTGCTACGTTAAGTGAAATTACCAAGTGAGAAAAGTTAAAAGAAGACAAATACTGCATTCTCTCACATGCGGGAGCTTAAAAAGTTGATATCATGGAGGCAGAGAGTAGAAAGATGGTTGCCAGAGGCTGGGAAGTTGGGGGGGATGAAGAGAGGTTGGTTAATGAGTGCAAAAATACAGTTAGATAGAAGGAATGTATTCTAGTGTTTCATGGAACAGGAGAATGACTATAGTTAACACTAATTTATAATGTAGTTGAAAATAACTAGAAGAGAAAATCTGAAATGTTCCCAACACAAAGAAATGATAAATGTTTGAGGTAATGGGTATTCTACTCACCATGGTTTGATCATTACACATTGTATGCACGTATCAAAGTATCATATGTACTCCATAAATATGTACAATTATTATGTATCAATTTGGAAGTTACTATTTCCTGTCTTAAAAAGCTATCTTAAAGTTTATATGGAACCTAAATAAAAGCCCAAATATCCAAAGCAATCCCAAACAAAAAGAATAAATCTGGAAGCACATTGCCTGATGTCAAATTATAGTACAGGGCTATAACTAAAACAGCATGGTACTGGCACAAAAATAGACACATTGATCAATAGTTCAGAACAGAGGACCCAGAAATAAAGCCACATACCTACAACCAACTGATTTTTGACAAAGTTGACAAAAATAAACAATGAAGAAAGGACACCCTTATTCAATAAATGGTTCTGGGAAAATTGGCTAGCCACATGCAGAAGAAGGAAGCTGGAACCCTTTCTCTCATCACATACAAAACTAATTCAAGATAGATTAAAAGTCACTGATGACAGTGTAAATATAAAGCCTGAAACTGTTAAAATCCTACAAGAAAATCTAGGAAAAACTCTTCTGAATATCAGCCTTGGTAAAGAATTTATGACAAAAACCTCAAAAGCAAATGCAATAAAAACAAAAACAGACAAATGGGATTTAATTAAACTAAAATGCTTCTGAAATAATCAACACAGTAAACAGACAACCTGTAGAATGGTAGAAAATATTGGCAAATTATTCCTCCACCAAAGGACTAATATCCAGAATCTACAAGGAACTCAAACAATTGATCAAGAAAAAAACAAATAACTCCATTAAAAACCGGGCAAAGAACATGAACAGACATTTCTTAAAATAAGATATATAAGCAGCCAACAAACATATGAAAAATGCTCAACATCACTCAGTCATTAAGGAAACTCAAATTAAAAACCACACGGAGACACCATCTTACACCAGTCAGAAGAACTACTAATAAAAAGTCAAAAACAACAAATGTTGGCGTGGATGCGAAAAAAGAGAACCCTTGTACACCGTTGGTGAGAATGTAGATTGGTTCAACCTTTATGGAAAAATCTCAAGGAACTAAAAATAGACCAATCCTACTAAGGGAAGCTACCCCAAACAAAAGAAATAATGTAAAAGAAAAAAACCACCAGCACTTGTGTGCTTATTGCAGCACTATTATTTATCATAGCAAAGTCATGGAACCAACATAGTGTCCATGAGTGGTTGACTGGATACAGAAAATGTGGAATTATCTATGGACAATTACACTTTGGGAGGCTGAGGTGGGCAGATAACCTGAGGTCAGAAGTTCGAGACCAGCCTGGCCAACATGGTGAAACCCTATCTCTACTAAAAATACAAAAATTAGCTGGGTGTGGCGGCATGTGCCCGTAATCTCAGCTACTTGGGAGGCTGAGTAGAAGCTTCCCAAATACTATGGAGCCATAAAAAATGAAATTATTTCCTTTCATGCAGCAACATGAATGGAGCTGGAGGCCATTATCCCAAAAGAGACAGAAAATCAAATATTGCCTGTTCTCACTTATAAGTGGGGGCTAAACAGTGGAGACCCATGGACATAAAGATGGAAATAACAGACAATGGGGACTCCAAAAAGTGGGAGGGAGGAAGGTGTGATTGTTGAAAGATTACCTATTGGATACAATGTTCAATTTGGGGTGACTAGTACACTAGATGCCCAAACCCCACCATTATGCAATATGCCCATGTAACAAACATGCACATGTGCCCTATGAACCTAAATTTTTAAAAATTAATTTAAAAAAGAAAACCTCATGAACTTCTAACCACTAAGTAAGAAATTAACTCTTTTATATTAGTTTACAGTTCAATGGAAATGGAAATGGAAATTTTAATGGAAAAAAGTTACTACTTATAACCCACTTTTAAACAACAGCTTTATTGAGATATAATTTACCTACCATACAATTCACCCATTTAAAGTATATAATTAAATGTTAATTTATTTTTATTAAAAAAACTTTTATTAAAAAACTTTTTTTTTGAAATGGCGTTTCACTCTTGTTGCCCAGGCTGGAGTGCAGTGGCGTGATCTCGGCTCACTGCAACCTTCACCTCCTGAGTTTGAGCCATTCTCCTGCCTCAGTCTCCCAAATACCTGGGATGACAGGTGCCTGCCCCCACACCCAGCTAATTTTTTGTATTTTTAGTAGAGATGGGGTTTCATCATGTTGGTCAGCTGAGCTCGAAATGCTGACCTCAGGTGATCCACCTGCCTCGGCCTCCCAAAGTGTTGGGATTACAGGCGTGAGCCACCGCACCTGGCCTTAAATGTTTTTAGTACATTCACAGAGTTGTACAACCATCATCACAATCAATTTTATATTTTCCTAACCCCCCCAAAGAAACCCCATACCCATTAGGAGTCACTTTCCATTTCCCTCCAACTCATTCTCCCTCCCACTCCATCCCCACCCTACCCCTAAGCAACCGATAATTGACTGTCTGTAGATTTACCCATTCTTATGGTTGAATGATATTTCCTTGTGCGGATATGCCACATTTTATCTAACCTTTCATCAGCTGATGGACATTTGGGTTGTTTACACTTTTTGGCTATTATGAAGGAGGCTTGTCTTCAAGTGTGTGTATAGTGCTTTCATTTATTTTCAGTGAATTTCACTTCAGTAAGGAGTGAAATTGCTGGGTCATGTGGTAACTCTATTTAATCTTTTGAGGAACTGCCAAACTGTTTCTAAGGCAGCTGTACCATTTTACATTTCTACCAGCAATGCATGTGGGTTCCAATTTCTCCACATTTTCCCTAACACTTGCTTCCATCTTTTTTTATTACAGTCACTCTAGTTGGTATGAGGTGGCATTTTATTGTGTGTGTGTGTGTGTGTGTGTGTGTGTGTGTGTTTTGAGATGGAGTCTCGCTCCATTGCTCAGACTGGAGTGTAGTGGTGTGATCTTGGCTCACTGCAACCTCCACCTCCCAGGTTCAAGCAATTCTCCTGTCTCAGTCTCTCAAATAGCTGGGACTACAGGCGCCTGCCATCACACTCGGCTAATTTTTGTATTTTTTTTTCTTTTTTTTTTTTTGTAGAGACAGGGTTTCACCACATTGGTCAGGCTGATCTCAAACTCCTGACCTCAGGTGATCCACTCACCTCGGCTTCCCAAAGTGCGGGATTACAGGCGTGAGCCACCATGCCTGCCCTCATTGTGGTTTTGATTTGCAGTTCCCTAATGGCTAATGATGTTGGACATCTTGTGCTTATTATGTTGAGCGTCATGTGTTTATTAGCCATTTGTATACCTGAAAAGATATGTAAATGTGCCTGTTTGCTAAATGAGTATGTTGCATCATTGTGGGTGGGCTTCCAGGGTACTCATTACTCAAATTGAAAATTTGGAGAGAAATGTCTGTTTAGATTCCTTGCCCATTTATAGACTGGGTTGTCTTTTTGAGTTGTAATGGTACTTTGCATATTTTAAATATGTCTTTCATCAGATACATGATTTTTGAATGTTTTCTACTATTCTGTGGGTTGTCTTCATATTCTTGATAGCGCCCTTTGAAACATAAAGTTTTAAATTTCGATGCTGTCCAGTTCATCTACTTCTTTATTGCTTGTGCTTTGCTGTCATATTTAATATATAATTCACTTAAAAAAGTTATCCAGATATGCAAATATTATTCATTATGTGATAGAAATGAATATGTTACTTACATACTCATTCATGCAGTTATTCACATAATAAATTATTTCATATTAATTATTTCACATGAAATAATTTAAATATTTTGGATTTATGTTTACATTCTTAATTATTAGAAATCCAGAAAACAAGGTGTGACCTACATGCAGCCCCATTGAAGAAGAAAGGCGCTTTCTTTTTTAAAAAATTTTTTAATTTTTAAAATTTTTGAGACTGAGTTCCACTCTTGTTACCCAGGCTGGAGTGCAATGGCGTGATCTTGGTTCACCACAACCTCCGTCTCCCAGGTTCAAGCAATTCTCCTTCCTCAGCCTACCCAGGAAAGGCATTTTCTATGTGAGACAATTGCTTTAAAAGTTGGAGGAGGGTGAGGTTGGACTGAGGGGATGGGTTTTATCCACATGATTCACAACACAGTTATAATAAGAACACTAAATGTGGGAAACATTCCATGAGCGTCTGTGATATGAAAGAATTTTTCACCTGGGAAAGGGCTAAGGCCAAGAAGAACCATAAAAAGGTTTCCCAGGATTGGGAGTGGAGGAAGATTTCAGTTTTACTCAGGGGGAACATAAAAGGGATTCTGTGAATTATTTAAACCTAGATTCATGGAAATTTGTTTTTCTTAGGACTGAACACTAGATGTCTCAGTTACATTGAGTCTGCAGTGAGAAATGCAGGCATTTACAAAACAGATTGACACGGAAATGTAAGCTGTGTAATCTTATCTGTGATGTAGCTTTTTATTTAGGGTATTAGACTTTAATTTCAATTACACTTCCTTTGAAACCAGGCAATAGATACTCTTTACCTTTAAAGTCCCTAACTAAAAACTCATTGAAATGTCAGAAATGTCCTGTAATTTCCTGGATGAGGAAATAGAAAGATATTTAGAGAGTTGTTAAAACTGTAGATGAAAGTGGCGTTAGAAATCACGTTAGAATCCAGAAATTACCAGTTCCCTATATTGTTCTCTAGAAAGTGGCCATTTCTATTAATTTACAAGAAAAAATTTGTTACTGTAAAAATAGCGCATCAGACGAAAGAGGTGTATTTAACAGAAGAGTGGTGTGGAGAGAAAAGCACTGGAAGCCCAAACGTGATTTTTAATCCTGAAATTACTGTTTTATGTTCCATGATGCCAGGCAAGTCCCCTCCATCCGGGTCTTGCTTTCCTCAGCCTTTATGGGGAGTTCAGCATTCTCCTCCTGGAGGAAGAACTCAAGAATCAGTGGAATTCTTATGGTGATATGGTTTGGCTCTGTGTCCCCACCCAAATCTCATCTTGAATTGCAGTTCCCATAATCCTCACATGCTGTAAGAGGGACCTGGTGGGAGGTAATTGAATCACGGGAGTGGTTATCCCCATGCTGTTCTCATGATAGTGAGTGAGTTCTCACGAAATCTGATGGTTTTATAAGGGGCTGTTCCCCCACTTGGCTCTGCACTCCTCCTTCCTGCTGCCATGTGAAGAAGACCATGTTTGCTTCCCTTTTCACTGTAAGTTTCCTGAGGCCTTTCCAGCCCTGTGGAATTATGAATCAATTAAAACTCTTTCCTTTATAAATTACCCAATCCTGGGCAGTTCTTTCTAGCAGCATGAGAACGGACTAGTATATATGGCTACCACACAACTTGCAATTTTTGGTAAGGAGAAGTAAAATAAGTGCATATCTATTAAAGTATAAAATGTCTATGTGCCAATGAAGTGATCTCGGGCGCCTCTTGCGGTACACATACCCTGGTCTTAGAGGTCTTAGGGGAAATGGCTCCTGCTGCTGCAGCCAATGCAGAGTCGTGAAGAAAGGATGGAAGTAGAAGCAGAACAAGGAAGATGGTGGAAAAGAGGCCAGGAGAGCACGTGACAGCAATGATGACCCCCAAACACACCTCTTTTTTACCAAGTTGGTCCCATGAGCTCCTCCCAACCATGAGAGGGAGGGGAACGACTGGCACCCCGTGGACCCAGGGTAATTCCTGGGGGTGGGTTAATCACTATAGGTATAATTCACTCTCTGGCCTTGCCCACTTCCCCACACTCAGACTCAGACCCTGATCATGCTCTCTCTCTCCCTCTCTCTGTTCCGGCATTCAGGGGTAGCCTTGGTCTTGCCTCTATAACTACAAAGAAAGGATGGAAATAAAAGACCGATTGTTAATATATGAACCTCTTAGGTGACATTTTTGGTACTTCCTGGGAAATCACCCTTTGCTGTCACCTCTGGTCCTTCCAGGGTCATTGCCCACCCCCGCACTCCTCCTCACAGTGCAATTTATCTAGGCTTATGTGGGTGTGCTCTCGAGGTGGAGCTAGCAAGGGAAGTCGAAGGGTAGTCGATTCTCTTCCCAGACTGCAAAGTTTCATTAGGAAGGAACAAACAATGACTGTTCTGCAAGGCCACACAATGAACTGCTTTCTCCTAAAGCCATGCCCTTTACCCAGGAAGACGCCAAGCACATTTACCAAATCTCTGCATTTTCTGCAGAGAATCTGTGGTATACAGAGCAAGAAGGCCCACATTGTTGCCAAAGGCTTTCAGAAGCCAGTTATTTGTTTGTTTGTTTATTTGTTTTTGGAGACGGAATCTCACTCTGTTGCCCAGGCTGGAGTGCAGTGGTGCAATCCTGACTCACTGCAACCTCCACCTCCTGGGTTTAAGCGATTCTCCTGCCTCAGCCTCCCGAGTAGCTGGGATTACAGGTGCCCACCACCATGCCGGGCTAATTTTGTATTTTTAGTAGAGGCGGGGTTTCACCATGTTAGCCCGGCTGATCTCAGACTCCTGACCTCAGGTGATCTGCCCACCTCAGCCTCCCAAAGTGCTGGGATTACAGATGTGAGCCACTGTGCCTGGTCCCAGAAGCCAGTTTTTTACACAAAGCCCTTGGTTGCCTGGTTGCCTCTGATCCAATTTAACTGTGGCAATTGATTATGTAAAGTTAAAAGGTAATTTATTTAGTTGGGTTTGGATTGGCCTGGATAATTGCCAAGGACTGCTACTGCGGCCATGCTATGGTGAATATGTTTGCTGTCTACCTATAACTTATGTCTTCTCTGTCCATGCTTATGGAACCTCAATTTTGTACAGCTATTCAGTAAACAGGCCACCACTGTCAATGGAGAACCCTCGTAGGGGCCATCCCTTTCCTCTTTGCCAGGGATTGGGCTATTGTGAAGTGCTGAGGGTCTATGAGGAGGGGAGAGGGTCCTGTCATGCTGCCGTTTCTCCTTGCTTTGAACTTGTGTGAGGGCCCGATACTTGGACTGGCTTTGGCCTTCTTCTGGCCATGAGGGTAGATATTACAAACAGAGTTGACAGGTGTGAACAAAGGCCTGAGTCTTTGTTGACACAGCTGGGCTCTGGAATTGCTTCTTTGGGACACCTTGTTAAGGTGGTTTTTCTGTGGATTGCAGATCACAGCATCCTAACTGATACAGATATTTCTTCCCAGCTGACCTAACACAATCAGCCACAAAACAAAGCCTTCAGCAAATAGTGGACATCAACACTCTGGTTTTGTTATGGCTTCAGGCAAGATACTGGACTCCAGAGGATTTCTGACTTCTTTTGATTGTGTCATTACACTACAGAGGAAATGGAAATTGATTTGAACAGTCAGCATCAGGGAATCCCCTTTTCTGTCAATCCTTTAATCTCAGAAACTGCTTCCTTTTTTGTTCTTTTTCTCTCCCTGAAGGATCTGGAACAGAAATTCATCCATCGAACCATCCATCCATCCATCCATCCATCCAATCTATTGAACCCCCTCCATGTAAGCATTTCCCAGAGTCGGGGTGATGGGGTCTGTGTGCACTATGATGGCCGTGGCAGTGCTGTGGACCATGGACTGTGGGCTCTTTGATTCACATCTTTCTCTTCCCAGAGCTATGCTCTTCTGGAGGTAGCCTCAGAGGCAGTTCCGGAGAATTCAGCCTAACAAAGATTAATCCAGTGCCAGTTATGCCAGTCACTGTGTTAGGCGTGGGGGAAAAGACATACTGCAATTGTGATATAGGAGGTATTGCATCAAAACACGCAGAATGAGTTTTGCTGACTTAGAAGAAAGTTTCTAGGAGGAGACTTAAGAAATGCTGTCTCAGTAACATTTACTTGACAAATGAGGACACAGATCCAGAGAGCTTGTCACTTGTTTTGCATATGTTAAAATTCATTAAGCTGCATGCAATATTTGCATGCTGTACTGTGGGCATGTTTTACTTTAGCAAAAAAACAAAAAGTAACAAAAGAAAAAATGTACTAAATATCTCTTACTACCACTAAAAGAATAAAAGCACTTCTTTGAATAAAGGGCATATTCGTGATATTTTACATATCTTAAATTCACAATATTGGGAATGGTCTGATTAATTTGTATTTATCATTCCTCTTCTGCTAGAATCTCTTCTAAATCTTCAGTTTCAACTTCATTTCCAATAAGATGCTTTTAAGTATGTGTTGTTTTTTGCAGACAACATGGGAGAGGACAGTTATTAACTGATAGGACAGTGTTAATCTTAGATTTCAGATTTGTGCCTTGCAATTGCTAGCTTCCACTTTGGGTCAGGAATGGTCACAAAGATTCAGAATGGCCTACACGTTTGCAAGGGAACAAGCATGTCACACATCCACTGCCCAAAGGCTGTAAGGTGCAGTGGCCTGGCTGCTCAATTACCTGGTGCCTGTGTGGGGAACACGCCACACATCCTAGTGGCTTCTGTAGTTGGCATTCTCACCTGGCCTCTGAGGCTGGCAGCATCTTGGCCCTGGCCAGTGTATGAGGCAGATGCCATCATGTGGCAATTCAATGATCTGTAGGTGCCCAACTGCTTCCTCCCACATTTTACAGTTTCTTCCCCTCCACCTTTAACTGGTGAGGAGCCCTGGTGGCATCTCTTTGCTCTAATGGTGGGCATTTAAGAGGGCTGGCATGTCAGTCCGTTACACATAGGTACTGTCTGTGGCTAGCTCTTGGCCCACAAGTGGCTTATAGATGCCTCTCACATAGAGCTCAAAAGGTCGATCTCATGGAGGTAGAGAGTAGAATGATAATTACCAGTGACTGGGAAGCAGGGGTGATCAGAGAGGTTGATTAATGGGTACAAAAACACAGTTGGGAGGAGTAAGTTCTAGTGTTCAAAAGCACAGTAGGGTGATGATCATTAGCAATAATCACTGTATATTTCAAAATAGCTATAAGATTTGAAATGTTCCCACAGGAAGGAATGATAAATGTTTGAGGTGCCATATCATGGTATCAGTTCCTCCTCTACGAGGGTCTTTGTACGTTACCTCAGGCCACATTGTGTGGTGTGGGATGTGTGTCTGTGTGTGTGTGTGTGCATGCGCATGGGCTTGCGTCCTGGGGTGGGAGTCTCCTCTCAGTCATCCAGGCAAGAAGCAGTTGGATTAAGTTTATGATTGGGCTAAACATGGAAAAATACAATCCAAAGTTAAAGCAGACCACTGTTCTATGTGTGTCTTATTCTGAGTATTAATGTTAGAGTAAACACCCTTAGGTTTGGGATATCAAAGCCTACTACTGAGAAAAAACTGCTGATGACACGTGCACATTTGATTAGTGTAACACTGCCATTTAGCTCCTTCACTGAGCTAAGCAGTCATCAGGTTAAGGAGAGGGGAGGGGAGAGGTGGGCATGGCCTTATTGGGATGAGGCTGTCCCGCCGCTGACTCCCAGCCGGTACGGCAGTGACCTCTGCTGGCAGGAGTTTCCTCTCCAGTGTGCACAGAGAGTAGGAGCCTCCTCAAGAGTCTGTGGTTCAGCAGGGTTCTTCAGAGAGATGCCCAAGACTGATGCTCAGGGAGAGGGGCGACTGGGCTTTCCTGCTAAAACTGTCACAAGGGGCTGGGGTTACGCAGTCAGGAGCTGAGACAGATCCTTACCCTTGCTTCCGTGGGATTCCTCTCAAACACGGATGGCTTCTTTATGTTACTCATTTTCAGATCTAAACATATTTCTTTTAAAAAATGTTCTCAAAAGGAACAAAACAAGTGTGGCTGGGTGCAGTGGTTCACACCTGTAATCCCAGCACTTTAGGAGGACGAGGTGGGGGAGCGCTTGAGCCCAGGAGTTCAAGACCGGCCTGGGCAACATGACAAGATACTGTCTCTACAAAACATTTAAAAAATTAGCTGGGTTTGGTGGCATGCACCTGTAATCCTAGCTACTCAAGGAGGCTGGGGTGGGAGGACCGCTTGAGCCTGGGAGTTTGAGGCTGCAGTGAGCTGAGATCGTGCCACTGCACTCCAGCCCGGGTGACAGAGGGAGACCCTGTCTCAAAACAAAACAAAAATAAAAAATGTCACCCAAACAAGTCCCTGAAATTTCTTGAGAATAACACATTTATAATCTGACAAGGTGATGTGAAAACATTCTCAACATAAGTTCACTTTTGTATGTGTGTGTGTGTAGGGGAGAAGAACTGAAGCATCCTTTACAAATACGTGAAGCATCCTTTACAAATAAATGAATCCTCATATCAGCACACCACATCTCACCCACGAGTAAGTGTAAAATGCTGTTGTTGGACAAGGCCTGGGCAGAACTTTTTCTCACCGGTCCTGGCGTATCTGTGATGGAATACTCTGGGCTAGGGAGCTGGACAGCCAAGTCGAAGCCATCGTGACGGCCTTGAGGGTCCCCCATGCAGAGTAACTGACTAAGAAGCTCCTGTCCACAACACTGTTGTCCCCGTGGGACCATGTGGTGGCACATGACAGCTGTTCTCAGCCCACCTTCCCTTCTCTGTTCTCTGTGTTTGTCCTCAGGGGTGGGGACAAACTTCTTCTACTGTAGGGCCCATCTTCTACTATAGGGCTCTGTCCCTTTAGCCAGAGCTCATTGGATCATGGGGGAACCAGTCTCTTTAGTAGGGGTGGGGATGGAGAGGTGTGGATTCCTTTGCCTGCAAGGTTCCTGCAGGGCTGGCTAGCATCTTCCATCCGCAGGTGGGGAGAGGCAGAGAAGGCTGATGATTAGCACAGACAGAAATGAAGAAAGGTGACACAGGGGACACAGAGATGACAAGAGGTGGAGGGAGGGACGTTTTCTGCTTCCTGTTTCCAGCTTTTCCCCATCCTCCCTTAGGTTCTATCTTTTTTCTTCTAACATCCCATTTTGCTTAAGCAACTAAAGATCCCTAAGACACAAACTTCTGTTTAGTTTGTATTTAATACACAGCAGAATAATTCCGTAAAGTTTTACTTGAGATCTCAGAATTTGAATTCTGTTCATTCCAACTACCAAAAACCCTCAGAATATTATATGGCCTCTGTTCATCATATTTTCTGGATAAATAAGAGTTAAGCAGAAAACTTTTTTCTCTTTGTTTACATCTCTATTATAAAAATATGTCTAAAATGTAAACACAAAAGCAAAAGATTTGAAACAACTTAATGTCAATCATTAGAAGATGGGTTAAATATTCATAGAATGTCCCATGATTTGAGGGAGCCTAAATAAATTCATACAGTGAAATACTATGCAATCACTAAAAGAATAAGACAGATGCAACTGGGTGTGTGGCTCACGCCTGTAATCCCAGCACTTTGGGAGGCTGAGGCAGGCGGGTCACAAGGTCAGGAGTTTGAGACCAGCCTGGCCAACATGGTGAAACCCCGTCTCTACTAAAAATACAAAAATTAGCTGGGCCTGGTGGCGGGCACCTGTAATCCGAGCTACTCCGGAGGCTGAGGCAGGAGAATCGCTTGAACCTGGGAGGCAGATGTTGCCGTGAGCTGAGACTGAGCCATTGCACTCCAGCCTGGGCAACAGAGTGTGACTCCATCTCAAAAAAAAAAAAATAGAAAAAAGAGTAAGACGGATCCATATGTCCCAGCATAGAAAGTTTTCCATTATCTGTTGTTAAATAAATGAAATAAGGTATTGGGTGGCATGTGTAGTGTGCTCTCATTTATAGACAACATGAAAAATAGAAAAAATATGTAAGTTTAAACACACACACACACACACACACACACACACACACATATGCTTAGATATGCATGGGATATCTATGGAAGGACACCCAAGATCTGGTAACAGTATATGCTTTTAGGAAGAAACCTGGGGGCAGAGTGGGAGGGAGACCAATTTTTCTTTGTATACCCTTTAGCAGTATTTGAAAATCATTTTTCTGTGTACTTGTATTAGCTTTTTAAATACATACATAACACACAAATGCACTATCTCTTTCCACTACAATTACAGGGTAGTCATTTCTCTTCATCATAAGAGTTCCTGGAATGTTGGGTAGGCAGATATTCACATATGTCTGTGCTGGTTGGGTCACCTATTGTAACATGTTTGCCTACATGCATAAAAGCCATTGAGGGGCCAGGTAAAGGCAGGGAGAAGTGAACGCTGGTGTTCCTGGAACCACACAAACTGAGGGCAGAAGGGAAACATGGAGGGTATAGTCTGAGCACCAGTAAGTTGATAGCTGAGGTTGGGGACCTGCCAGCCAGTAAGCTGGGGCTGTCATTCCTGTGTGGATTGTCATCACTCAGAGCAGTGGAGTCCTTGGACTTGGGCCTTCACTTACTGCATTGATTAAATGGTGAAGACCAGACCTTCTCTCCAGATTCTTCTGAATCAGGATGAAAGTATGTGGTGCAGGGCCTGCCTCTGTTAGCCTTAGCTGGATGCAGAGTGTTCTGTGGTCCTTTTGATAAACTTTTCTTAAATGTGTCCTGAAAGAAGGTGCGTACTCTATATTAGCAGAGATTCTGAGTGTCAACTCTGATGTCGGATGTCCTGGAGGTGGATTGAGACTGCTCTTGAGAGGAGGTTATTATTCGAAATATTTCTGCTCTCTTTGAAGACTTTTTTTTTGGATGGGGGGAAATAGTGTGTTTTCACTCTGGTTTGGAAAACTTGATTCTACTCAGCGTGGATATCTTTGTCTATCAACTGGGGATAACCAGTCTGAGACTGAAACTAACACAGAGGAAAGTAAGAGAGAAAAGGGACAGAGAGTGAGGGGTTGAGAGAGATATCATTTTGCCAGAGTCCTTGAATTCAGCTTTGCTTAAAGACAGCTGTATCCTCCCCATATCACGAACAATTGGGTTTCTGTCTCCGGCAATTGAGAAGGTCCTTAGTTTCCTCATTCTTGTATTGAGATGTAAAAAACACGTGCTAGAAACCAGCTTACGTGCTTTCCTCCCAGCAGACACCAGCCACCTGATCCCGATTTCGGATATGGTCTGAAAGTGGGGCTGATGAATATGAGGGTGACGGGTTGTCTCTAAAGGAAACTCAGGTGCCTTCATCCATAAACATAGAAAAGGACTCAGCAGGAAAACATGTAGCTTTCCTCCACATCAGGTAGGATGTAGTGGAAGAACTTGTACAACACTGTTTTTTAGGGCAGACTCTGTTAAAAATTCTGAGAGGCAAATGCCTTGTGTGGGCAGCTGGAAGCTGTATGGTGCACTTGGTTTCCCAGGAGGCTTTTCAGAGAAATGAGGGTAGCAGGAATGTCTGTGAAATCATCGAAGGATTTTTGTAGGGCTCTGGAGATTGGGTCCCAAGGTTCTTCTGTCCATTTTCTCAGGCCAGACTTGCACAGCCTGGCCAGATTTCTATGTGGCCTAGATGTTTCCTCACCGCTCAGGAAAGCCAATGTCCTATTAGTTGTTTGAAACTGAGATTGGCCAATTAGTTCTACTTCTACCATGACTATTGATGTTCCCTCCCTTTCTGAAGAGTCTTTTCCCTGTTAGGGTGACTCATCATCCTGGTTTGCCTGGGACTGTCTCAGTTATAGCACAGAATGTTTTTGCATCTTGGGAGAGTCTTCAGTGCCAGGCACACCAAGGCAGCTGGTCATCCGGGGTGGTGAATCGCCACTCTTCGTAGATGACTTGCATTTGACGGCAGCATGCTGATGCTGGGAACACAGCACTAAAAAAGCAAGCCCAGGCCTGGCACTGTGGCTCACGCCTGTAATCCCAGCACTTTGGGAGGCCAAGTTGGGCAGATTACGAGGTCAGGAGATCAAGACCATCCGGGCCAACATGGTGAAACCCCGTCTCTGTTAAAAATACAAAAAAATTAGCTGGGCGTGGTGGTGCAAGTCCCAGCTACTCAGGAGGCTGAGGCAGGAGAATTGCTTGAGCCCAGGAGGCGGAGATTGCAGTGAGCTGGGATTGCGCCACTGCACTACTGCCTGGGTGACAGAGTGACAGAGTGAGACTCCATCTCAAAAAAAAAAAGCAAGCCCGGAGGAGCTCACTGGCTGACAGCAGAGGCAGAACTGAAAACGACTGAACGCAGAGAGCTGTGGTGGGGCTAGAGGCCAAGGCAAGCAGAGGTCTGAGGGGCTGTCTCACACAACACTGCGAGGAAGAGGCTTTTGAAGGGGCCTTTGAATTAGGTATTGAGAAATGATCATGTCTGTGGATGGGGCTGGGATAGGGATGGGAATGAACATTTCAGCACGGTCAGGAGCTTGTACACACAGACAGTGCGATGAGAAGCCAGGCATTTTGGAGAGTGATGACAGCCGCCTCCCTCAACACTTGCAAGGCGGGGAGCAAGTGTACAGATGGAGGCGTATATATAATGTGTCTAAATATTTAAAAATTATAAACCAGGCTAGCAAGTTCTTAATTAAATATATTCGACTCTCCTCCCTTGACAAATATACCTCCGCAGCAATCTGGAAGACCATGTTGGAATGTAGAAGTCTCTGGCATTTCCTGCTGGAATGAGACAGCAGGGGAAGAGGTGGGTCAGATATTCCCCCACCCCCTGCTCTCCTCACCCTGCTCCCTCCCAGGCTGCTAGGGGCCTCAGGCACACATGTGGACGCAAAACTCCATCACAAACTCTGTCCACAACCCCTGCAAGCGCTGCCGTTTTGCTGTCCCATGGGTGTGGCACTAGCAAGGAAGTGGCCAGAGCAGGCCTTGAAAGTCTGCAGGGAATTCTCAGGTTCTGGGTACCTGAGTGTGGTCTCTGGGGATGGTGTGGACTCTGGGTGGGCACATCGCTGTGGGCCCTGCAGTCTCCTTGCCCCGTACCATGGGGCACCTCTGGAGGAAGGCCAGCACGGGGCCCTCTTGCCTTGGTCTAAGAATGATACTGAGTCCTGAGCAGTTCCCGGTGGCTGGAATGTCGTTGTGTTCAGCAGGAGCAGCAGCAGAGGAGGCTGATTTCCAACATGATGAGAGACGATGAAAATGGCGGCCCTGAATTCTACCTCTGGTCTTTAGGAAGAGTAATGTCAAAAATGATGGAGTCTGATTTGGAAAGACCTTCCACTCACCACACTCATGCAGATGTCGAGCACGTCCAAATCAGTGCATGGAAGCTGCCTTTCTGGCCCCGAAGTTCTGAGAAGCTAGACGTGAACAGGGCCTAAGCTACCCACTGTCTGAGGTTGCTAGAATTCCAGAGAGAAACCAACCACTCCAGAGGTGAGTCAGCTTCTTTCTGGTAATACCCACTACTCCTGTGACATGACTAACCTTTTCGAAGGAGACATGTCATTTCCTCGTCCTTCCATTAGAGGGAGTAAATGTGCATAAAGTCATTGATGACCCAGAGTTTAGCAGAGGACGCTGATGGAGCTTCAAGATCCTTTCTGAAGCTGGTCTACACTGCAGATTTGAACTCCCTGGGCCAAGCCTTAATTTCTCCCATATATGACCCTTTTGAGTATCTGACTAAAGGTTCCAGATTTTAATTATTTATAAGGAAAAATAACACACACATACTCCACCCACCCACACCCCCCAACACTTTTTTTTTTTAATTGTACTTTAGGTTCTGGGGTACATGTGCAGATCATGCAGGATTGTTGCATAGGTACATACATGGCAAGGTGGTTTGCTGCCTCCATCCCCCCATCACCTGTATCTGGCATTTCTCCCTCAACCTCCCCACTCTCCACTGTCCCTCCCCTAGCCCCCATAAACAGACCCCAGTGTGTGATGCTCCCCTCCCTGTGTCCATGTGTTCTCATTGTTCAACACCTGCCTATGAGTGAGAACATGCAGTGTTTGATTTTCTGTTCTTGTGTCAGTTTGCTGAGAATGATGTTTTCCAGATTCATCCATGTCCCTACAAAGGACACTCTTATATTTTCATTCTTTCCGGATTGGAAAGAGAAACAAACGTATGAAGGCTTCCACTTGCCTTGGGCCACAGGAGA
>CAUYLG010021260.1:0-10534 GCA_963573385.1 Cacajao melanocephalus | reverse complement strand
CAGCATTCCCAAAGCGGGAAAGTCCAAGTAGGCATCTCTGAAGATGTTCAGTAGTAATGTGGAGGAAGTATCAAAAACACTACTCCCTAAATACCTGCCAACTGTTAAAAGAATAAAACCTGTCCATTAAACAACACTATCCCCCCAGCTTCTATGTAATGATGTTTCCATTGTATTTTTATCCTTCTAGAAGTTTCCAAACTGCAAATTTTATAGGAAGGCCTCCTCTCCCTGTTTGATGCCCCATTTCCTTCTCCCATCTTACTATTTGGAGTCCATCTCCCTCATGAATACATAGTCTAAATTTTAAGCCTACCATAATAGTGCTTGTTTAGAAATGATTCCAATGTACCAGTGGTCAAAGGTTCATAAACATAAGCAATGACAAAAGTGGGCTAAATGTGCTGTGGGCCAACATTAGGTCCCTATTCTCAGTATTGGTTTTATGTAACAGCCCTTACTATCTTTACACATCAGAGGGAGCAAATGTCTATTAAAAGTTTTTTGGAGATATTCATGCTGAAAGGTTTGACAATAGATGAAAACATCATGCCTTTTTCCTTATTGATGAGTGAGAGTGGTCATTTTCCCTTTAGAACTGCATTGAGTGAATGCTACGTAAACCTGGGGAGAAGAAAGGCAATTCACCAAAACGTCAATATTTCTTCTCCCCCAAATTTTCATTGCCTGCCTGAGAAAGTGGAGGGCAATAGGATGCCAACACTCAGTGCCCCACTTTGTCGGGCTGCTTTTCTACATGCCACCATCAACAGAACCTCAGCACAGTTCCCTCACTGCACTCACACAGGTGTGCTCTGCAAAAAAGCTGTTAAAGTCATCCAGATTTTTCTTTCTTTTTTTCCTTTTTTGCAAATACTCCTTTGGATCCACTAACCTACAAATTAATTATCACTGCCTGAGCAAATAAAAAGTTATTTCAAATTACCACAGGTAAGAGTCTAGTCTGAACTGAGAGCCAACCCCCACTGTCAACATATTCCACAAAACACATCTCTTCGTAACAGTACCACAGACTGGAAGAAACAAAAAAAATCTCTTAAATGCTAGAAATTGCTCAAGAAAATATTCACTGATTTGATCCATTTGGTAGTTTTAAAAGTTGAATGTGGGCAATTTCCCCAAGGCATGAGTGAGACTGTATACAATTCTTGCCTAACACTTCCATCCTTCTTAGGTTGGTGGAAATTTGTCAGAAATTGATCTTGTAGTTTGTTTTGGTTTCTAGATATACTTGCAAAAGTTGCGAACTTTTTTGCCATCTTTACCATAATGCAAAGCCAACTCTGTCAGCAACATTTTCAGGCTGGCATATCAAAGTATTCCAGAAAATTAAAATTTAGAGCTGCTGCTCTCTGCAAGGCTTTACCAAAGACTTAAAAACAACAGTAGGAAATCCAGGCTATTTAACTTTATGCTATCCCCTCCTGATCAGGCTCAGCTTAGGGAAAAATACATTCTGGTTGTGAATTATTCCTTTACCCCAATACCTAAACATTTATAAATTTTTAACCAAAGAGTTTATGCTTGGTTTTAAATATATTAAATAATTTAGTTTAATGGAGCTCTTTGGAGCATCAATTTGAATAATTCCCATGTCAGAAAAGCCCAGTATGCCTCCACATGGAAGTGCTACCTAAAGGATACCAGTGCTAAAAGTTGAACCTTATCATATACTATGCTGTATTTAATTTATACTGTTATATATATAATATATATATTTGTAATTTGGAATACACATATTTATATATTTATAATTTATCCAATATATAACATATTTTATACACAAAGAATAAAGGAAACAGTTCAGTACTAAATTGTTTTTCCTTGGAAAGTCATGTTCCCTCTGGTAATGGGAAATTTCCACAAGCTGAGCTTTCCTTACCGCATTTTCCAGGCACAAAGATCCCAAAGTTCATACCTCATTTCCCATACACAAAAAAGGCAACAAAAACACCAACATGACTATGTCTGGGTCAAAGTTGTGTCCAAGCCCTGAAGCAAGTTTTAGAATGGCTACCCTCAGTGGCTCACGCCTGGATTCTCAGCACTTTTGGAGGCTGAGGTGGGCAGATCACAAGGTCAGGAGTTCGAGTCCAGCCTGACCAACATGGTGAAACCCCGTCTCTACTAAAAATACAAAAAAGTTGGGTGTGGTGGTGCACGCCTGTAATCCCAACTTCTCAGGAGGCTGAGGCAGGAGAATCACTTGAACCTGGGAGGCGGACATTGCAGTGAGCCAAGATCGTGCCACTACACTCCAGCCTGGGCGACAGAGAAAGGCTCCATCTCAAAAAAAAAAAAAAGAATAAAAAAGAATGGCTGCCCTGCCCGATTGCTTTTTCCAGTTTACTGATCTGCACTCTGACTGTGTGATTTCATGTGAATTTCAGGATTTTAAAAATATCTCTATAAAAAATGCCATTAGGATTTTGATAGGTATTGCATCGAATCTGTGGATTGCTTTGGGTCTTATGAACACTTTAACGATATTAATTCTTCCAATCCATGAACTGAATATCTTTCCATTTGTTTGTGTCTTTAATTATTTCATTAATGTTTCATATTTTTAGAGTAAAGAACTTTCACTTTTCTAGTTAAATGTACTATGTATTTTACTATTTTTGATTCCATGGTAAATGAAATTGTTTTCTTAATTTCTTTTTCAAATAGTTTCTTGTTAGTGTAGAGAAATGCAACTGATTTTTGCATGCTTTGTATCCTGCAACTTTATCAAATTCATTTATTAATTTTAAGAATTTTTTGGTGTCTTTCTATACTTACATAAGAATAACCTTGTCTATGTCTACAAACCACATATAAAGCATAAGTTGATGAAACATTTCTCCAAGGTGTTTCTCACTTTACAAATGACATCTCTGTGATAGAAGATGAATTGTGTTCATCTTTGTAACTACCACAGCACCTAGTACAATGCCTGAGAAATAGTAGGTATTCAATAAATATCTCTTGGATGAGTACATGAGTGGGTGGATCAAAATATATGTCTTTGTTCAAAGACAGAAAAACTTTCAGTAGACAGACCCCAATCTCTTATTTTCTTTTAGCTCCCCTTTATAGTTCCAATTCATCATACTGATTTCTACTAGGATTTCTTTCCTAGAACCCAGAGGTAATGTGGACTACTGGTCATATGAGAGCTGATTATGTCACTTCCATGCACAAAACTTTTGAAAACTATTATGCATATGAATAAAATCGAATTCCTCTATACCCTTCCCATACACACATATAGCAAACACCTGTCATCAGCCAGCAAGAAAATATTTGTTGAGAACTAAGATTGTGCTACGGATTATAGACATGAGAGGAATTTTATAATATATAATTCCTAACCTCAAGGAGTTTGAAATGTGGGTTCTGTTACTCAGCGATGGCAGAATATGTGCTGTTCCTTATGCATTTACTCATGTTTTCACTTTTCTTTGGTTGAGTAAACACCCATAAATACTCCATTTCTCTTCCAATGTTTTGCGCAGGATGCATTTTCTGGCTTATGTACTACAGGCCAAGAGTTGGTAACACCTCATCTCCCTAGGATTTTAAGAGAAAGGCTTTGGCTTCCCTCTAGTTCACCCCTTTACTTCAGAATGTGGTTAAAATATTTGCTTTCACCTGATGGCCAAGAATACTGTGAGGATCAGTAAGCAGAATTGAGGAGCCTTTGAAAATGTCTGCTGCATTGCCAAGTTAATAGTTAATCCATTATTACTTTCTCTCTCTCTTTCTTTCTTTTTCTTTTTTTCTCTCATTCTCTCTCTGTCTCCCCGCCTCACTTCCCTCCCTCCCTCCCTTCCTTCCTTCTTTTTTTTTTTTTTTGACTGGGTCTCACTTCGTCATCCATGCTCACTGCAGCCTCAACCTCCCAAATGAGGCTACAGTGTGGATGGCCCACTCCTGTAATCTTAACACTTTGGGATCATTTGAATCCAGGAATTCAAGGCCAGCCTGGGCAACATAAGGAGGCCCTGTCTCTACCCAAAAAAAAATATACAAAAAGTAGCCAGGCGTAGCGGCATGTGCCTGTGGTCCCATCTACTCAGGAGGCTGAGGTAGGTGGATGGCTACAGGCTGGCAGGTCAAGGCTGAAGTGAGCCGAATTGGCGCCACCGCACTCTGCGGTCTTCCCTCCTCAGCCCCCCAAGTAACTGGGACTACAGGTGTATCCACACCACAGGATAATTTTTGCATTTTTTGGTAGAGATGGGATTTTGCCATGTTGCCCAAGCTGGTCTCAAACCCCTGAGACTGCCTCAACCTCCCAAAGTGCTGGAATTACAGGCATGAGCCACCACATCCAGCCCATTATTACTTTTCCTTATTTAAAAGTTAAAATAAGTTGCAGTTCTTCTGAGTGTGTATTCCAGCCTTCCATGTACACCCATGTTTATATTTATCTATTATTATTTTTATTTTTTTTAAGACAGTGTCTCACTCTGTCACCCAAGGTGGAGTGCAGTGACACAGTCTCAGCTCACTGCAATCTCCACTTTCTGTATTCAAGTGATTCTCATGCCTCAGCCTCCTGAGTAGCTCGGATTACAGGCATGAGCCACTGTGCCCAACTAATTTTTATATTTTTAGTAGAGACAGGGTTTTGCCATGTTGGCCATGGTGGTCTCAAATTCCCGAGCTCAAGTGATCTGCCCGCCTTGGCCTGCCAAAGTGCCAGCACCCAGCCTGTTTCATTTTTAAATTAGTAGATTTTAATTTTTAGAGCACTGTTGGGTTCATAGAAAAGTGAGCAGAAATTACGGAGGGTTCCCAGTATACTCTCTCACCCCACCCTCAGTTTTCCCAGTTTTTAATATGTTGCATTAGTGGAGTACATGTGTTAAACTGGTGGGCCAATATTGATATGCCATTATTGACTAAAGTCTAGAATTTACATTAGGCTTTACTCTTTATGTTTTACATTCTATGATTTTTGACATAAATATAATGGCATGTGTCTGCCATTACAGCCTCATACAGAATATTTTCACTGCCCTAAATATCCCCTGTGTTCCACCTGTTCATCCATCCACCCTCCCCCAACCCCAGGCAACCACTGATCTTTTTACTTTCCATAGTTTTGCCTTTTCCAAAATGTCATCTAATTGGAATCATACAGTTTGTCCCCTTTATAGAAAGGTTGGCTTCTTTTCTGAGACAATCCTAAGCAAAAAGAACAAAGCTGGAGGCATCACCCTACCTGACGTCAAACTATACTACGAGGCTACAGTAACCAAAACAGCATGTTACTGGTACCAAAACAGAAATATAGACCAATGGAACAGAACAGAGGCCTCAGAAATAACACCACACATCTACAACCATAAGATCTTCGACAAACCTGACAAAAACAAGCGATGAGGAAAGGATTCCCTATTTAATAAATGGTGCTGGGAAAATTGGCTAGCCATATGCAGAAAACTAAAACTGGACCTGTTCCTTATACCTTATGCAAAAATTAACTCAAGCTAGATTAAAGGCTTAAATATAAAACCTAAAACCATAAAAACCCTAGAAGAAAACCTAGGCATTGCCATTCAGGACATAGGCACGGGCAAAGACTTCATGACTAAAACACCAAAAGCAATTGCAACGAAAGCCAAATTTGACAAATGAGATTTAATTAAACAGCTTCTGCACAGCAAAAGGAACTATCATCATAGTGAACAGGCAACCTACAGAATGGGAGAAAATTTTTGCAATCTAGCCATCTGACAAAGGTCTGATATCCATAATCTAGAAGGAACTTAAGCAAATTTAGAAGAAAAAAAGAAACAACCCCATCAAAAAGTGGGTAAAGGATATGAACAGACACTTCTCAAAAGAAGACATTTATGCAGCCAACAAATGTATGCAAAAAAGCTCATCACCACTGGTCATTAGAGAAATGCAAATGAAAACCAAAATGAGATACCATCTCACACCAGTTAGAATGGCGATTATTAAAAAGTAAGGAAACAACAGATGCTGAAGAGGACGTGGAGAAATAGGAACACTCTTACACTGTTGCTGGGAGTGTAAATTAGTTCAACCATTGTGGAAGACAGTGTGGTGATTCCTTAAGGATTTAGAACCAGAAATATCATTTGATGCAGCAATACTATTACTGGGTATATACCCAAAGAATTATAAAACATTCTACTATAAAGACACGTGCACATGTACATTTATTGCCACAGTATTCACAATACCAAAGACTTGGAACCAAGTCAAATGCCCACCAATGATAGACTGCATAAAGAAAATGTGGCATATATACACCTTGGAATACTATGCAGCCATAAAAAAGAATGAAATCATGTCCTTTGCAGGGACATGGATGAAGCAGGAAACCATCATTCTCAGCAAACTAACACAGGAATAGAAAGCCAAACACTGCATGTTCTCATTGATAAGTGGGAGTTGAACAATGAGAACACATGGACACAGGGAGGGGAACTTCACATACTGGGGCTGGTTAGGGGGTGGGGGGCAAGGAGAGGGAGAGCATTAGGACAAATATCTAACACATGTGGGGCTTAAAACCTAGATGACAGGTTGATGGGTGCAGCAGACCACCATGGCACATGTACACCTTTGTAACAAACCTGTACATTCTCCACATGTATCCCAGAACTTAAAGTATAATAATAATAAAAAAGAAAGGTTGGCTTCTTTTATCTAGCAATATGGAGTTAAGATTCCAAGGCCAGGAGCAGTGGCACATGCCTATAATCTCAGCACTTTGGGAAGCTGACACAGGAGCATTGTTGGAGTTCAGGTTTCGAGGCCAGCCTGGGCAACATAAGGAGGCCCCTGACTTTACCAAAAAGAAAAAAGACAAAACAACAAAACAAAACAAAATTAGCTGGGCATGGTGGCCTGGGCCTGTGGTCCCAGCTACTCCGGACGCTGAGGTGGGAGGATCACTGGAGCCTGGGAAGTTGAGGTTGCAGTGAGCTGTGATCACGCCACTGCACTCCAACCTGGGCGACTGAGCCAGTCTTCCACACAAAAACAAAACCAAAAAAAAACCCAGGAGGTGCATTCAAGTTATTGCATAAACCAATACCTGATTTCTGTTTTTCTTTCTCTCTTTTCTTTCTTCCTTCCTTTCTTTTCTTTCTTTCTCTTTCCTTCTTTCTTCTCTCTCTTTTTCTCTTTCTGTCTCTCTCTTTTTTTTTTTGAATAGGATATTGCTCTATCACTCTGGTTGGAATGAAGGGGTGTGATCATGCTTACAGTTGAATAAATCCTCCCTCCCACCTCAGCCTCCCGAGTAGCTGGGACCACAGGCATGTGTCACCATGCCCTGCTAATTTTTGTATTTTTCTGTAGAGACAGGGTCTCCCTATGTTGTCGGGGCTAATCTCAAACTCCTGAGCTCAAGAGATTTGTCTGCCTCAGCCTCCCAAACTGCTAAGATTACAGCTCTGAGCCACCGTGGCTGGCCTCTCTGTGTCTTTTCATGGCATGATACCTTATTTGTTTTTATTGCTGAATAATATTCCATTATATGAATGTATCACAGTTTTTTTAAAAAAATTAAAAACTCATTCCCCTATTGAATAGCCTCTTGATTGCTTCCCACTTTAGAAAATTATGAGGAAAGAAGTTATAAACATTAATGTGCATGGTTTTGTGTGCACACAAATTTTCAACTCATTTGGGTAAATACCAAGGAGCATGATTGATGGATCTTATGGTAAGAGTACACTTAGTTTTGTGTAAGAAACTGCCAAACTCTTTTCCAAAGAAGCTGTACCATTTTGCATTTCCATCAGCAATGAATGAGAATTCCTGTTGCCCTGCATCCCTGCCAGCAGTTAGATATTGTCAGTATTTTTTTTTAAATTTTTTACACACAAAACCTTGAAGATATGTTGTCAGTATTTTTTATTTTTGCCAGTCTAACATATGTGTAGTAGTATCTCATTGTTTAAATTTGCAACTCCCTAATGCATATGATTGTGAGCATATTTTCATATGCTTATTTTTCATCTGGATCTCTTCTTGGGTGAGGCGTCTGCTGAGATCTTTTGCCTGCTTTTTCATTGGCTTGTTTGTTTTATTATTGTTGAGTTCTAAGATTTCTTTGTATATTTTAATAATAGTCCTTTACCTGATATGTATTTTGCAAATATGTTCTCTTAGTCTATGGCTTCTGATTTCATTATCCGAACAGTGTCTTTCAGAGAGCTGAAGTTTTTCATGTTAATGAAGTCCAACATCAATTTTTTTGTTCATGTATCATGCTTTGAGTGTTGTATGTAAAGTCATTGCCAAACCCAAACTCACCTAGATTTTCTCCTATGTCAAATTCCAGGAGTTTTATAGTTTTCTGTTTTACATTTAGATTTATGATTTGTTTTGAGTTAATTTTTGTGAAAGGTATAATGCCTATGCATATATTCATTTCTTTTTTTGGCATGTGACTCTCCACTGTTTCTAGCATCACTTGTTGAAAAGGCTGTCCTTTTTCTATGAAATGGCCTTTGTTCCTTTGTCAAAGATCAATTGGCTATATTTGTGTGACTTTATTTCTGAGTTCTACACTCTGCTCCATTGATTGACTTGTCTATTCTTTTACTAATAACACAATGTCCTGATTATTATGGCTTTATAAGAAGGCTTGAGGGCAGGTAATCAATCGTCTGATTTTGTTCTTCCACTTCAATATTGTATGATTATTCTGGGTCTTTTCCTTTTTCGTATAAACTCAAAAAACAGTTTGTTGATATTCATAAAATAACTTGTGTGGCCCTTAAAAGGCTGTCACATCCACTAATAGACAGGGGCTGTCACTCACTGGCCAGCTTCTTCAATCACAGTGGAGGCCCTCATGTAGACTGACCCCACTCAGCCTTGATCCCTTAGGTCCAACATCAACTCATGGTGATTGAATGCTTGCCATGGCCTTTACCTCTATTGCTTTAGATTTTTTGCTAAGATGACCTGCTAAAGTCAGGCCTTTCCTGACCACAGTTGCAACCCTCCTCCTTTTGTTACTTTAATTTTTCTCTGAGCACTTATTATTACCTAAGATACCAAATTTTACTTATTTATCATATTTCCCGTGTTCTGGAAGCTAGAATATGTGGTTGAAATGGGAAGAGACCTTATTCACTGCTTAATTTCCGGTCCCTCTCAATATCAGGTACACATTAGATGCTTAATAAATGTTAGTTGAATGCATGAGCAGATTTGTTCTCTCTATAACATTATTTCTTCCTAAGTGAAAAGTCAGGTCAAAGTATTTGTTTCACCTATTTGTAGGGCCGTTGGGAGGATAGGAATGATGAGGAAAAAGGTGACTGAAAAGCTTAAAGGCTATATAACATACGAAATAAAATTACCATGTTCCCAGTCACACTAATAAAGTAAGCCATAGAACATAAGGTCTACCATATAAATGCCAGGAATTTCAGATGGAGACCTTTCTCAAGTATATTACAGACTTACCAGAGTTCACCACAGAGTAGGAGTGGTAAATTCAAAGTTGTAATTTACTGAGCATTGTTATGTGCCAAGCACTGCTAAGCACTTCACATGAATGATCTCATTTAACCCTCACAATAATTCTGTGTGCAGGTACCTCAGTGTACCCATTTTACAGATGAGGAACCTGAGACTCAGATAGGTTCAGCTGTCATTGAAAGTCTCTCCAATTGGAGAGATCCAAGATGGCCGACTAGCAGCAGCTCAGGATTGTAGCTCCCAGTGAAAGCGCAGAGAGTGAGTGGACGCCGCACTTCCAGACGAATTTTTGTTGCCCACAGACCTGGAGATTCCCAGCGGAGGAGCCACATGGGTCACCAGCGCAACTTTTTTGGCCAGTGCAGCTGTTTTGCTGGCGCCCTGGCACAGCGCTTCTCGGTGCGGAGTATACGGGATGAGGTGCCCTTTGAGTCAGGCTCGGCTGGTCCCATCCCCTCAAGGAGAACAGCAATTGGAAATGCTGAGGACTGAGAGTTTCACAGCAAGCACAGCCGAACTGAGAAGGTCCAGCTCTGTGGGGAAGGGGCGTCCACCAAAGGAAAACTAAGAAACAGAAAAAACTTCATCACCAGGCGAAGAGAGATCCAAGATGGCCGATTAGCAACAGCTCAGGACTGTAGCTCCCAGTGAAAGTGCAGAGAGTGAGTGGACGCCGCAATTTCAGATGAGTTTCTGTTGCCCACAAACTGGGAGATACCCAGCGGAGGAGCCACACGGGTCGCCAGTGTGACTCTTTTGGCTGGCACGGCTGTTTTGCCGGCACCCCGGTGCAGTGCGGCGCTTCTCAGTGTGGAGTATACAGGACTGGGTGCCCTTCGAGTCGGGCTCGGCTGGTCCCATCCCCACAAGGAGAACAGCAATTGGAAGCACTGAGGACTGAGAGTTTCACAGTAAGCACAGCTGAACCCAGGAAGGCCTAGCTCTGTGGGGAAAGGGCATCCACTGAAGGAAAACTAAGAAACAGAAAAAACTTCATCACCAACAAGCCGGACGTCCACTCAGACCCAATCTGAAAGTCGGCAAT
>CAUYLG010021259.1:0-17017 GCA_963573385.1 Cacajao melanocephalus | reverse complement strand
CCGTGTGGCTCCTCCGCCGGGAATCTCCTAGTCTGTGGGCAACAAAAATTCATCTGAAAGTGCGGCGTCCACTCGCTCTCTGCACTTTCACTGGGAGCTACAATCCTGAGCTGTTGTTAATCGGCCATCTTGGATCTCTCTCGTTATATATTCTTAATATGAACTTCTTACTTAATGCCCAGGAATAGCTTACTCACTGACCATTAGTTAAGAGAAGTTTAGCAACTGTCATTTACAGGTGAACCAGACAAAGACCAAGACCCTGCTAACCAGTTTTCAACCATGTAGTTGAAATAAGCTAATAAATTGGATCCAAAGTTATAATTAAAATAATTCTCGTCTTTTTCTAGCCACAACTTAAAAAAAAAGAAAAAAAAAAAAGCCTAAAATTCTTTCTCAGACTGGGAGACTGGGCATGTTCCTTTATCCCCAATGACAATAGCTTTGAACTATACTTCCAAGAGGTAGGAAAATAAGTCACTGGGTTAGATAGAGTGCCTTTAGACCTTACTTACTGGAATCTCCCGTTTCTGTGGCTGTGGAAACCAGAATTGGAAGAGTTATGCAACATGCTGGGGCTACACTGTGGTAGACAAGAGAGATGGAAGTACTCAAATCTAGGGTCTTTAATTCTTCAGTTCAACTTTCTGTTCACTAGTTCACACCACCCTCCCCTGAATTACTAGGATTCTCCATGGCATGTCCAACTTATTGATCACCTCTTATCTCTCTCCTCTATCATTTTGGGAAAAAATGTCCTTACAACCAACTAAAATATTGTATTCTAAACTTATTAGCTTATTAAATTCACCTTCTGATCCATAATCAAATATGTTCAATTCTAGTTCTTGATCAATAATTAAATCACTGATTATCATCTTATTTCCTTACCAATCCACAGCACTATTAATGAGGTCTTTTGGGCTTAAAATTGAAACCAACTTATATTGCATTTATTCGAGTCTATTTTTCAATGTCAGTTTCGATCCTTGTAACCTAAGCCCTACCCTAGGAAATATTTAAGTGGCCTAGCCTTGGAAATAACCTTGGAAAACATATGCTTAAATGCTGACAGAGGGATTTTGACTAACAAGTGCTGTTGAAATAAATACCTCTGAACTACATTTGACTACATGCTAGTAATAAACTTCCTGATTCTTAAGAGCTTCATTTTCCAGTTTCATAATTATCATGCTGCTACTGTCACAGGAAGATGTTTACTCATCTTGCTATTTGTCCTTCATGATTGTATTATTGTAAAAATTTAATGATTGAATTGGCAGAACAAAGCCACAACTAAATGGTGTTCAGAGAACTTTTAATAATTTTGTGACCTAAAATTAGTCATATTTATAAAACTAAAGGGAGTCCAAGAAATAGTGTCTTATATAAAGTCATTTAGTTAAGAGAAATTATGAAGATGTTATTAAGATTTAGATTGACATACCCAGACTGAAGATGTGTTAAAACTATCATAAGGCTGGTGTCAATATATCACAACCTCTTTACAAAAAAACAACCCACTGCTGTGTGAACAAGTGTAAAACTTTTTATTAACATACTCCATTGCTGAAACAAATTTTGACTTATGTGCTCTGGACTTGAAAGAACTCAGTAATCAAAAAATCATAGCAATAGGATCAGCTAATAAGGAAAGCTCAACTAATACATGTAAATGGGCTATTCCTCTTCTATCAGCACTTATTTGTAATTCCGCTTTGTTAAAGAAATATCAGGCTCTGAAGCCAGACCAACTGGATTCAAATTTTAGCTTCATTTTATTGGTTATGTCATCTAGGACAACTAAACATAATAGTCTCAGTTCACAAATTACAGGTGAATATTTTCTACTGAGATTGTTGTGAAGAAAATATTAGAGTTGCAATGGTACCTAATAAGTGATTATCAAAGGTTTGCCCATAGTATTAAGATGGTAATGTTATTAACTCAGATTAGAAGCACTATTATGGTAGGCACAAATTTTAAAAACTTTAGAAATTAGTCCGTTCAAAATATGTAGTAATTTGGGTCATCTTTGTGTACAATTTAAAATTCTGATTGTAATGTAGATGTGCAGAAATGGTTTGCAAATACTTGTAATTTTGAATGACATTTCTTGAAGTTAGTAGCTGGAAGTAAAGCTTTTCTTGCTCCTTTATTCCTCCAGAAAAAATTATAATGAATGGCCACAAAAATATTCATAAACTTTTTCACAAAATCCCAAAATAGAAATAACAAATCACCAACAGGAGGATGGATTGAAATTATGATACATTCATACACTAGGATAGTATACAGCAAAAGAATGAATTACTGATAAACACAACATAGATGAATCTCAAAAAGACATGAAAGAAGCCATGCACAAAAGTGTACATGTAATTCCCTTCACATGAAGTTGAACAGTGAAAGTAACATGTGGTAATAGAAGTTAGAATAGTGCTACTCTATAGTGCAAGGATGGCGAGTATAAACTAGGAAGAAACGTGAAGGAACCTTCTAGAGTAACAGATATGTTCTCTATCTTGATCTGGATAGTGTGTTTTCACATATATATATATACACGTAAAATTCAGACTATACGTTTAAGATTTTTGAATAGTGTATAAATGAGACCTCAAAAAGTAAATATATATTAAAAAAAGTTGACAACTTAATTACCAATGCATAGTTTTTAATTCTTAAAATTTACACTAACTGACTTTGTCATTCCCTCTTGGTTGGAATTAAAAGACATGATTTAATCTTGCACCTGAAATAACTAAAATTCCAATAAAATATACGTATTATTTAGACTAGCACAATGATGCCTAAAAGATTACAAAAAAAAAGAAATGAGCCCTACAATTGTCCCGATTACTGCCTGGAGAGTTTTTAGGCTGCAGCACAGGGAAGGATAACCTGAGTAGAGGTGGCTTCCCCGAGTTGAAGAGATACAGCTGGAATAGGAAATATTTATGAAGATTAAATGTAAACATTTTGAATTATTCAATAAAAGTTAGCTACCATTATCAATATTTCAAGTAAAAGAATAAACCCGCATCTCTGGGGATACAAAGGTTGTGGTTAGTATTAATAAAACTCAAATTTTTGGATCCAGGCAGTTGGTTAGCTGGTTAACAGCCTTTATTTATGTGGTTCCTTTTTAATTTTCAAAAATTATTTTTTAATTTTCTATTCAATAATATTTCAAAAATAGTACTTTTTTTTTCCCCCATCTTTTAGTTAAGGGTTTCTAAAATACTAGGGAGTAATGTCCTAGCCACTGGCTAACAGTATTCTTAGCTGAGTAGTGTCTTTTATGACTTCTTTATGGTGTTGTCTGAGAATTAACAAGATCACTGCATTGAAACATTTATTAGTCTGTTTATGTTTTGGCACTCCTGTTAGACTTTCATTTAATTTCCAAGAGTGATAATGACTGGGAAAAGGTTCTGTATAAACAAAGCGTGAGTTGCAAAGAAAACTGATACATATCCTAATGGAATACACATGTACTGAGTGCTATAAAAGTACTACCTCTGACGTGACTATAAAATGTTAGAGTACGGAGATTTCTTAGATTACAAAATTTCAGAGTTAGATTATACTTAGGAGATTTCTCTTTATAGGTGTGGAAAAAACAGACAAGAAGATTCAGTAACGTACTCAAAAAATCAAATCTCAAAACAAAAGCCTCTTGACTCAGTGCAATTTTCTTTCCATTATGCCAGTTTTCCTCTTGTTGATTTACCTTTTTTAATGATAGTTTCTAAACTTAAAGCTGAATTTACTTTTCCATGGCCTCAGACTCCTTTAGAAATGTTTCTATAAAATCATTAAAATAGTTGAGACTTAAACCAAATATTACAGGTAAATCCAAAGGAATTTAAACAAACAAGTCTTTCTTCCTCCTGAAAGCCAGAACTCTGAATTAAAGATTTGAAATAGATGGTCTTCAAAATTTATTAGTACATAACTAAGGCATCAATAAGTAATCAAAGAAGTATGTGGAATTTCTATCAATAAGCTCTGTAAAGAGAAACAAAAATTCAGTTTCTCAGAGCATGAATATAACTGCTCCAGTTTCAACGGAGAGTAGCCAGGATGAGTTATTTACACCATTTAATCTACCTAACAGATACGTTTTATTTACGACAATATTGATTTGAGTCATTCAGTACAGAAAATATTTTCCACAGATTTTAGAAAACCAGACTTCTTGGCCAGGTCAAACTCTAGAGATGGCAGATTTCTCAAGAATGTACAGACTATGCCCATGCAGAAAACAAATCTGGTAAGTCTAAGTAATAGGGGGAAAAAGTGAACAAGCATGTATCAGACTCAACGTTCTCCTCTAAAAACTATTCACATACGGGACCCACTGCAGGTCAAGGCCTCAAATTAAGGTCCAATACTATGTGTTGCCTTGACATCTTCCTCTCCCCCACGTATTTCAGTGATGAGTGCTCAGCTTGCCAAGGCTTTTGCTTCAGGCCCATTGGAGTAAATTTCCCATTTTATTAGCTATGATCTCTTAGGAAGAGTATAACAGATAATGGGTCCTGATGCTGAAGTATCCCAAACATCCACTGTCATTGCTAGGCAGAGTAATTGCATGTCACAGCAAGAGGGCAGTGATTTTTGCAGCAGGGAAAAACAGAAAAAGGATAAATGCCTTTATAGGACACAGAACTAATGGGAGAAAGATTAACACATTTTAAGTCTACTATAAACTTTCAAGCAATTATAATTAGCGTCCATAAAGGACTTTTGGAAAAAAACACATTTTAGAATTTTTAAATAGAGAAATCAAAAATGGAAAACGACTACCAAGTTGGATTTCTGGAAGACTTGATAAAATATAAAATCTTCACGCTGTGTAAAAGTACAAAATAAAATTGACTATATTGATAAGATATGCAGAAGATCACATAAGCTAGTATTTCTTTAAGGAGAAAACGGGATAGATGAAACATGTTGGTTAAAATTCTTCCTGCAAACAAGGGAATGCACTCTGTCTAGTTGAAGCAGAATTTTTTTTTTTTTAATGTATTCGGTAGCATCTCTGCAGTCTGGCTGGAAAGTTAGCATGGCCACTGAGATAAACATAACACCCTAGGAAAACCTGGGGGCTTTCCTAACAAAAATCTAATTGCCCTCAGCTCTGAGAATTTTGCTATCCAGGACTGAGGATCAGATTCTGAAGCTAGACAGCCAAGAATGATGCTCGAGCACAAAAGGGTTTCTATAGCACAAATGACACCGACATCACTACTTAGGACTGGAGGCAAAAGCTTTTCTACACTACTGTGCCCCGAAAGCATGACATCTATCACTAGAATAAAAGAATTTTATCACTAGGCCTGCTGGAAGGTCAATTCCCCCAGATGAATATTTTTTTCTTCTAATATGGGGAGAAGTCACACTGCAGAAAATTACCAATATTTAGGGACGGCATTTCAAGATGTCAAGCAACTACAAACGACCAATATCCATTGGAAGATATAATCCAAATAATAAAACTTGAGATGAAGAAAAGTTTTAGATGGAAAAGCTTGACACATCAATATGAATGAATTTAAAAAAAAAAAAAAGGCAATGTTAGGAACATCATTTTCTTGGTTGGCTTCCAGTTATTATGCCTTCTAGATTAAGAAAGTGGGTGTGGGGATACTGTTTTTGGATTCATAAATACATCTCATTTTTGTCCTTTTGTACTTCCATGTATGCTCTGACTTGTAGATTCCTAATCCCCACTTTCTGAATCAACTGCTTCTCTCTGTAGTATCCTTGGCACATTTTCCAGACTCTAATGTCTGCTCTGCCTCAGTAGTTGGTATACAATCATTTTCCTTAGAAATTTATGAAAATCACTTCTGTTCTCCTGGTTCCACTTCTTGATCTTTTTTTCTGTCGGTTTATACTATATTTATTCCTTTATGAACATTTCAAGTCCTTAAGAGGCAAGGGATATAAATCTGTTTTACGACTACCATCATGACCTGTAGATCTCCTTTAGGTTTTATAAAAAATTATGTAATATTGGTAAAATCATAGTATTTAAAATCCAAATGAAACCACTTTTCTTTATATTAAAAATGATAACCTGTACTTTTTAAAGATAATGAGGCACATTTAGGATGCTTAACACCTGTCACTTTTATGTAATCTCTCATACATGCAGCAAGGAGTCCTAACGCTATTGCTACACTTGAGTGGCGAGTAGCCTTAGGGACAGGCAGTATCTTGCAGCATTTACATGCAACAAAAACATAACAGTTTTCCCAACTGGGTAAATTACTTGAAGGTCATCAGGCTCTCTCCCAAGCTGTCATCTTTATCTAAAAAAAATTAGATCTGAGATATATCCAGCGAGAACTGAAGCTAACATAATTTCCTTTCCCATGTTAAATTACTTTGGACCAGGCAAGTTTCTTATCTTTGGGAAACTCAGAACATGCTATTTTTCAGTGGCATTAATGTATTTTTGCAGAAACATGGAAATTTTATGTGTTATACAAAGTCTACTGAAATACAAAGTCAATTGATCATAAATGTTTTACTTTGTCAACTATATTATTTGATTAAAACACTGACCCGATTTTTATTCTCTCCAAGAAAAAGTACTAGTCACTAAAAAAATATGATTTGAAACATTTTCATTCAAACTAATTTTTCATCATTATTTGGATTCATGAACTCTTAGGGAATATGAATCTTACCCATGGTTTACCATAGGACTGATAAAGATGGGTCTGCCTGGTCAATTTTGTTAAATTTTTATATTAACATTTTATGTCCTCTTTCTGGTGTGCTAAGAGACCCAGATAGGAAATATACAGTTACACATTTAGGTGTCTCAGATAAAAATTTCTATCTCTGTATTAGATAATTATAAGTACGAAGTGACTCTGCAAGTTTAAAAAAAAAGTTTTTTTCCCCCTTTTAAAAATCCATACTTCTAAATAGAACACAGGTCAAAGGCTCTCAATAAATTTTAAAATATTTTTAACTAAATGGAAATGAAAATACAACTCACCTAAATTTGTAGGAAGTAAAAATAAGGTTTGAGGAAAATACTCAGCATTAAATGTGTGTATTAGAAAAGGCAAAAGTACTGAAGTCAACCATCTGACCTTCCACCTTAGGAAGCTAGAGAAAAAACAATTTAATCTTAACAAGCAGAAGAAAACAGTAAGAATTAGAATGTAAATCAATATAATTAAAAACAGGGAAATACAGAAAAATAAAAAATTTCATTTTTAAGAAAAGACCAATAAATTTGATAAACCTTTAGTGGTCAAGATAACCAAGAATAAAAGATATGACACAAGTTCCTAATATTAAAAAAAATGAAGGAGTTGTCAATTACTAGTCTCATTGACTTTAAAGGGATAATGAAGAAATGCTGTGATTAGAAGTCCTAGCTAGTAAAATATGTATGCCTACAAATGTAACAAAATGAAAAAAAAACAATTCCTTGAAAGACATACTATAAAAACTCACACAAAGAAAAATAATCTGAATAGGCTTATGTATGTATTAAAGACATTGAATCAATGATAAATACGCTTCAAAAAATAAAGCAATAGGGCCAGGAGCAGTGGCTCACGCCTGTAATCCAAGCACTTTGAGAGGCAAGATGGGCGAATCACTTGAGGCCAGGAGTTCAGGACTAGCCTGGCCAACAGGAAGAAACCCTGTCCCTACTAAAAATACAATAAGCCTGGTGTGGTGGCACAAGGGTGTAATCCCAACTATTCGGGTGGCTGAGGCACTAGAACTGCTTGAACATTGGAAACAGAGGTTAAAGCGAGTCGAGATCCCGTCACTGCACTCTAGCCTGGGTGGTACAAAAGTAATAGGTTAAGATAGTTTTACTAGTACATTCTACTAATATGCTAGCAAAAATTAGGTAAAACATTCTTAATATGGTTTTACTACCATCCTAACCTAAGTTGATGTTTAAGAATGAATATCAATCCTTCATAATCTTTCGGAAAATAGAAGCAGAGGAAACACTTCATCACTCATTTTATGAGGCTAGCATTACATTAATACCAAAGCCAGATAAAGATATTACAGGAAAAGAAAGCTACAGAATAACCCTCATAGGCAGAGATATAAAAATTGGTAAGAAAATACTAGCAAATTGAATCTAACAATGTGAAAAAATAATTATACACCATGATCAAGGTGGATTCATTCTAGGTATGCAAGGCTGATTCAACACTTGACAATATAATCACATATACAGGCCTGAGAAGAAAAATCATATGAATTAATGGAGAAAAAGCATTTCATAAAATCTAGCATTCATCCTCTTGATCAAGCTAGGAACAGAGAGGAACTTCAACTTGATAAAGAGTATCTACAAAAAAACTATGTTGACATCATACTTAATGGTGAGAAATAAATACTTTCCCCTAAGATTGGGAACAAAGAAAAACTGAGGTGCTAAGAGAAGACATCCTAACCGTATACTATAAGTCCTAGCTAGTAAAATAAGAAAAGGAAATAAAAGGCATGTGACTGGTAAGGAAGAAAACAGTCTTGTTTAAAGAGATGATTGTCTATATGAAAAATCCCATAGAATTCACCAGAAAATAAAGACTCCTGGAACTAAGAAGTGTTTAGTTTGTAAATGATGAGTTATTTAAAAAAAAATAAGACAAGCAACAAAAAGAAATTGTAGCAAGGTTGCAAGATACAAGGCTAATAAGTCCGTTGCTTCCCTACATAACAGCAATGAATTGAAATCTGAAATAGATTATTTATAATTGCTAGTTATGTACATATGAACCCAACACAATAAAGGACCTACATGAAGAAAACTGTAAAACTGATGAAATAAAAGATATTCGATGTTCATTATTTGGAATACTCAATAGTGTTAAGATTTAATTCAATGCCAGTCAAAATCATAGAAAGCTTTTTTGTAAATTTGAAAAAACAGATTCTAGAAATTATGTGGAAGGCAAAACCACAAAAGAACCAATGTAATACTGATAAAGAACAAAGTTGGAGAATTGACACTACCTGACTAAGACTTATTAAGCTACAACAAGACAGTGTGGTCTTGCTGAAAAAATAGTCACGTAAGTCAATGCAACCAAATAAAGAGTCCAGAAATAGAGCCAAACCAATATCGTCACCTCAACTTTGAAAAAGGAACAAAGACAATTCAATGGAGAAAACAGTCTCATCAATAAATAGTGCTGGAATAATTAGACATCTATATGCACGTAAATGAATCTAAACAGACCTTTTACAAAAATTAAGTCAAAATAGATCATAGACTTAAATATACAACATAATACCATAGAACTTCTAGAAGATAAAAAAAAAAGTCAAGGATTTGGTGATGTGTTTTTAGACAATTATTAAAAATATCTATTAAAAAGATTTAATAAATTAGAAGATTAAATTAAAAATTCTGCTCTAAGACAAAAGTCCTAGACTAAGAAAAATTTTTCAATATACACAAAAATACTTTTGAAGTACAGCAAGAATTAAAAATTAGAAATAAGTAAAAAGAAAAGTAATTAAAAATTCATCACCATGGAATTGTAAATTAAAGCAACAGTGAAGTACACACCTATTACTATGGCTAGAATCCAAGTCTTGGCAATACCAAATGTGAGTGAGAAGCTAGAACACAAACATTGTTGGCAGGAGTAAACTATTTTTTGGTGGGGGGCGGGGGATACGGAGTTTCACCATGTTGCCCAGGCTGGTCTTGAACTCTTGAGCTGAAGCAAACACTAGGCCAAAGAATTAAACTGGATCCTCATCTCTCACCTTATATATATTTAAAAAAAAAAAAAAAAAAAAAAAAAACCACACACACACACAAGATGGATCAGAGACTGAAATATAGGACCTGTAACTAAAAATTCTAGAACATTGAAAAAACCCTTCTACATATTGGCTTAGGCAAGGGTTTCATGACCAACAACCCAAAAGCAAATGCAATAAAAACAAAGAAACAGCTGGGACTTAATTAAACTAAAGAACTTTTGTACCACAAAAAACAGTCAGCAGAATAAATAGACAACCCACAGAGTGGGAGAAAAATCTTCCCAATCTATACATCTTGCAAAGGACTAATATCCAGAATCTACAATGAACTCAACAAATTAGCAAGGAAAAAAAAAAAAAAAAAAAACACCCTATCAAAAAGTGAGCTAAGGACGTGAATAGACAATCCTCAAAAGATATACAAATGGCCACCAAACATGAAAAAATGGTCAACATCACTAATGATTAGGGACATATAAATCAAAAACACCATGCGATACCACCCTACCCCTGCAAGAATGGCCATAATTAAATCAAAAATCGGTAGATATGGGCATGGATGCAGTGAACGGGGAACACTTCTACAGCGCTAGTGGGAATGTGGACTAGTACAACCACTATAGAAAACAGTGTGGAGTCACCCCTCAGCAATTGCATAGAATTTCACAGGTTTAAATAAAGTATTGGTTGGCTGTTTGTTATTTTCATCCCTTATTCCTTCCTGTCTCCATTGTTAAGCAGAGTTATTGGCATAAAAGAGGTTTTTAATACCCATTTTTAGACTGCATTCTAGCCTGGGCAATAGAACAAGAATCCCGTTCTCTCTCCCTCTTTCTCTTCCCCTTTCTCTCTTACATTCTTTTTCTTCTGTCTTTCACTCTTTCTCTTTCTTTCAAAAAATAAAATCAGTTAACCACTGAAATTAAAAAAAAGAAAAAAGTGTGGAAATTCCTTAAAGAGCCAAAAGCAGAATTAACATTTTTTATAGCCACTTAAGAAGATAATTTGGTAGTCTATTACAAAGCTACAGATAGCCTTATTATATAATCCAGTAATCATTCATCTAAGTGTGTACTCATTTGAAAACCTATGTTCACATAAAAATCTGCTTGCAAATATGTACAGTAGGTTTTTTATAATCAAAAACTGAAAGCAAACAAGGTATCTTTCAATGGGTAGGTGAGTGGATAAATAATTTATTGTATGACTGTACCACAGTTTATCAATAAAAAGTAATGAGCTATCAAGCCATGGAAAGACACACAGGGACCTAAATATTGCTACATCTGAAAAGGATACATACTGCATTATTCCAATTATGTCACATTCTTGAAAAGAAAATTACAGTAGTGCTAGAAAGGTCAGTGGTTGTCAAGGGTTCAGGGGAGTGAGGGTTGAATAGATGAAACATGCGGGATCTTTTACAAGTGTGAAAGTACTCCACAAAATACTATGATTGTGGGTACGTGACACTATCCCTTGTGAAAACCCATAGACCTCATGGTACAAAGAAAAACAATGTATGCAGATTTTTAAAAATTTCAAGGTTTGGGCAAGTCCAGAATGGAATGCAGAACAAAACAGTCTAACTATACAATAAATGTGTGAAACTATCTCACAGAAAAGGTAAAGGTGCTGACTTAAGGAACCATGCAAATGAGTGGAGTTTATAAGACTAAAGGCAAAAGAAACTGTACATCAGCAGCACATTTTAATTGAGAAAGTTGTTTCCCATGAAAGTATAGATTAAGACTTCTGATACCACTGTAAAGGTACACTAGAACTGGATAAGTAAACAAGTGGTGGATGGTGGGAGCCAGGTCTCCCATTCTTGAAGTGGGAAGTTACAGACAAGCAAAATAAGGCTAGAATGATCTATACGATAATGAATTATATGAGCCAGAGGTATCGATGTAAACTCAAGTTTAGCTTAAAATAGACACAGATGGTTTCACTTAGAAATATTTCTAGATCTGAGTATATACATAGGTTAGTATACACACATTTTCTTGCTGTTGGTTCTTGAGAGGGTCTAGAAGCAATAAGCACATCTCCGGTAGCAATAAACACACATCTAAAACTCCAAATATCATTCTTCACTAAGTGAACCAGGTTTCCTGGAAGGAAAAGCAAATTCTAGGACTAGAGGGGTAAATAATACAAGATAAGGCTAGAGTATCTTATAGTACCAGAAAGCAAAGAAATGCTAAAACAAACACCATGATGGTGGTTTGTCAAAGGGACACAGGAGTCAACTGAAAAGAGCTCTCAATGGTCAAAGCTGGAATAGTAGGGACAAAAAAAATAAAGTAGCATTTGTTAATAATCCAAAATAAGATGAATATCTATGAGTATATACCGACATAAACGGGAACAGACAAATTTCCAATGCAGAAGATTTCAGAACAATTTCTACAGATACTCCACTCTCAATGGGTGGAGCATAACTTCCCAGTCCTTAATGTGGGCTGTAAATAGTGACTTCTTTCCATCTAGTGTGGAAAGGGCAGGGGACCTTTACAGTATTGAATCCTTATATCACCTCAGCCAGGTGATCAACATTGACAGTGATAAGTCATTGTATTTGTTCATTTTCACACTGCTATAAATTACCCAGTCTTGGGCAGTTCCTTAATTTATAAAGGAAACAGATTTAGTTCCATGCAGCTGGAGAAGTCTCAGAAAACTTATAATCATGGCAAAAGGGGAAGCAGGCACATATTATATGGTGGCAGGTGAGAGAAGTGTAAGCAGGGGCAATGCCAGGTGCTTATAAAACCATCAGGTTTCATGAGAACTCACTATCAAGAGAACAGCATGGGGAAAACCACTTCCATGATCCAAGTCACCCCCAAATCACTCCCATGATCCAAATCTGCCTCAATACCTGGAGATTACCTTTCAAGATGAGATTTGGGTGGGGACAGGGAACCAAACCATATCAATCATGATAGTATATTCTCCCCTGATGTGATAAAAAATAAATCACACTTTATATCTTTGTGGTCTTTATCGCAAAAACCCAGTACCTCAATCTAATTATGAGAAAAAACATCAAACAATACTCAATTGAAGGACACTCAGATACCTAACTAGTACTCTTCAAAACTTTTAAGTCATCAAAAACAAAGTAAATCTGAGCAACTCATCTCCAATAGGAAGCTAAGGAAACAGAACTAAAGGTAATGTGGTATCTTGGATGGAACCTGGAACAAAAAAAAGGACATTAGGCGAAACTAAGGAAAACTGAATAAAGTATGAACTTTAGTTAATACATATTAGTATTAACTAGTTTTAACAACTATACTGTAGATATATACATGTTAGTAATAGAGGAAATTGAGGGAATATATAGGAATTCTCTGTACTATCTTCATAGATTTTCTATAAATCTAGAACTATTCTAAAAAATAAAATTAGAAGTTTAAAAAGAAACCTATTTTTGTGCATTGCTATATCTGAATAGATCAACTACAAAGGACACATACAAAATTAGAAAAACATATCAGCAAAAGGAAATCCCAAATGCAGCTTTTCCCTTTTGCTGAAAGATCATCTCCTTGTTTCTTTCAACAGCAATAATCTATAAAATAGAAAAGACTTAAGCTTTTAGGAAGGCACTTGCTCCTATAAAATTCAATGCATTTTCAACTATAATCAAGTATGATTACCTAAATTGCTAAATTTTATGTAACTATTGCCATTCTATAAATGGCTATTATTGCAAATACATCACTATTCATAATAATGATATTAACTCAAAGTCAGTCTCCGAGAAAACTAAGTGAAATTGTTCTCATGCCAACTTTGTCTCTGAATCTCTTAATTTTCAATTAACTATGTTTCTGCAGTAAATAGAGGCAGGATTATCTTTGTTAATGTGGGCCTTAAGTAGATATTGTTTAATATAGGTAGTGATTAAAATAAACACTCAAGGAAAAATGTTGTGAAGAAACAAGTCACAATAAGAGGAAAAAATTATCAAGGATGTGTGTCAATGTTCAATTGCAGATGACAGAAAACAATGTTTGACTATTGTGAACCAAAGCAATTTAATACTGAGAATGAAGTACTTACAAAATTGCCAGAAGTTCTGGAGAAACTTGCTCTGGGCTGGGCCTCAAAGAACAATTCCCAGGTCATCACTGCAAAACTGGCTCACCAAGGAAACTGCTACTTTGGCTTCAGTTAGGAAACTGTAGAATCAAGACAGTGACCCAGTTTGACTCCAGGGGTCAGGAAGCTGCTACTGAACTGCTGGTTCTCGAGTCAAGCCCTGCACCAGGAAAATGCATGACCTTACCAGACCCTTCCCCTCCCCACTTCACCCTGCTCTGCATTCAAGCCTCTCCTGAGTATATCTGATTGATAGAATTTAAATTACATCTGGAGCTTCTGCTCCAAAGGAAGTCCGAGAGATGTATTTTAAGATTTCTAGTCTCTGCCATACAGAAAACACATTAAGGATGGAACAAATGTTGACTCAGTCGATCTGGCTTCTCTACCACTTGTGGCATTAGATGATTGTAAGGTGAATAATGCATTTGAAGGGTTATCATCGACAAGACTCCTACTGGCGGCATATTTTTCTTCCAGAGTTTAACAAAGATCTATTCATAGACACCTGCAGCCAACATATCACCCAAATACCCAAATATATCCAAAGCATAGCACTCCTCAAATTATCACAAATTTGTAGATCATTTGTTCTAAATTATCTTTCTATCCTAGAGTCTGCATCCAAAGTTGCTTTTCAAACATTTTCCCGATTTTTTTTATAATCTCTTTGGATTCCTTGAAATATGCATGCATTCACACACGAACAAAATTGGAGACAAAATTCTATTAAAAACATACAACAAACAAAATTACTAGAGGAAAGCCATAGGAGTTGATGGTCAAAAATTGTTGAATGAGGCATGAATAATCTCAAACAGCAACCACAACAAGAAGTCTTCGGGGAACTTGGTTAGCAATGTGTCAGTCCACTTCTGTCATAGTTGTATGTGAAGACAGATGAAATATGAGAAGCTGCCAAAGGTTGCTGAGCTTCCTAAGACATTTCAAAGTGCCTCTCAATTACAGATGGCACCAATGAAAATGTACAAGCTTAATATAGTCATTAAGAAATCACTGTCACTTTTACTCATTCTTTAAATTTCTAAATAACATTCTGTAATAGAAAGTGTTATACAAAAGAGTTCTTTAAATTGAGTGGAAATAAGATCTGAGCACAGTATTAAAAACTAAAAGAACCTCTTCCCAGTCCATAAAATTCCCCAGATAAATGTCTGAAACAAAGCATTCACCATTCAGAAAGAGTGCCAAGAAACAGTGGTTTAAGAGGACCCTAAATTTAACCTGCTTACAATTAAATTGCTACTATATCAAGAAAGGAATGTTCCACATTGAATTTACTAGCACACATCAATTTATGCATGAAACATTTTTTCTCCTGTAAAATGTTCTATTTTTTCTTCACTTTTGTATACCACCCTTAAGAAGAGTTCTTCATGGATGCCTCCAGAAGATAAAAAACTTTGTACCATCAGATTTTCACTAACACTCAAAGTTTACACTACCTTTTTTTTTTTTAACAAACCTTAATTAACAAATATAATGGGATTTCTATCAAAGAAAGTTACTTTTAAAACCAGAAAATGCTGTATTATAGTTTTTCCTTGCACTTGAACTTTAAAAGACTTTACAATAAGATTAAACAAAAGCATTACTTTTTTCTTTTGTCTCTAATGAAGATGGAGCTATGTTTAACATACATGTTTCTTTTCCATAGCAGGCATCCAAATGGCATAAACAGTCACAGGCTAGCATAATATACCCTCATAATTTGTCAGATACTTCTATGAGTTACTGTACTCAAAGTATAATCCTATTTTCTCCATTTTAATTTTTAAATAACTTTAAAATAGATTAATAGAAGTTTATAAATAACATTCTTTTGACTATAGGGCTTTAAAAAAAAAAAAAAAAACTAGCATCAAGAGAGAGATCCAAGATGGCAGATTAGCAGCAGCTCAGGAATGTAGCTCCCAGTGAAAGCACAGAGCGAGTGGACGCTGCACTTTCAAATTTGTTGCCCACAGACCGGGAGATTCCCAGTGGAGGAGCCACACGGGTTGCCAGCGCAACTTTCTTGGCCGGTGCGGCCGTTTTGCCGGCGCCCCGGCACAGCGCTTCTCAGTGCAGAGTATAAGGGACTGGGTGCCCTTTGAGTCAGGCTTAGCTGGTCCCATCCCCACAAGGAGAACAGCAATTGGAAGCGCTGAGGACTGAGAGTTTCACAGTAAGCACAACTGAACCCGGGAAGGCCTAGCTCTACGGGAAAGGGCGTCCGCCAAAGGAAAACTAAGAAATAGAAAAAACTTCATCACCAACAAGCCGGACGTCCAGTCAGACCCAGTCCGAAAGTCAGCAATTACAAAGACGACAGGTGGATAAATCCACAAAAATGGGAAGAAACCAGTGTAAAAAGGCTGAGAACACCCGAAATCAGAATGCCTCTCCTCCTACAGGGGATCGCAGCTCCTCATCAGGAAGAGAACAAGGCCTGACAGAGAATGAGTGTGATGAACTGACAGAATCAGTCTTCAGAAGGTGGATAATAAGAAACTTCTGTGAGCTAAAAGAACAGGTACTAACCCAATGCAAAGAAACCAAGAACCTTGAAAGAAGATTTAACGAAATGCTAACGAGAATGGATAACTTAGGGAGGAACATAAATGAATTGATGGAGCTGAAAAACACAACACGAGAACTTTGCGAAGCATGCACAAGTTTCAACAGCCGAATTGACCAAGCAGAAGAAAGGATATCAGAGGTTGAAGATCAACTCAATGAAATAAAACGAGAAGGCAAGATTAGAGAAAGAAGAGTAAAAAGGAATGAATAAAGTCTCCAAGAAATATGGGACTATGTTAAAAGACCTAATCTACGTTTGATAGGTGTACCTGAATGTGACGAAGAGAATGAATCCAAGCTGGAAAATACTCTTCAGGATATTATCCAGGAAAACTTCCCCAACCTAGCAAGGCAGGCCAATGTTCAAGTCCAGGAAGTACAGAGAACGCCACAAAGATATTCCTCAAGAAGAGCAACCCCAAGGCACATAATCATCAGATTCACCAGGGTTGAAATGAAGGAGAAAATGCTAAGGGCAGCCAGAGAGAAGGGTCGGGTTACCCACAAAGGGAAGCCCATCAGACTCACAGCAGAT
>CAUYLG010021258.1:0-17031 GCA_963573385.1 Cacajao melanocephalus | reverse complement strand
AAAAAAAAAAAAAAAAAAAAAAAAAAAAAAAAAAAAAAAAAAAAAAAAAAAAAAAAAAAAAAAAAAAAAAAAAAACAGAGGCTTCCCAATACATCCATGTGCAGCTGGGTGTAGTGGCTCACACCTGTAATCTCAGCACTTTCAGAGGCTGAGGCAGTTGGATCACCTGAAGTTAGGAGTTTGAGGCCAGCCTGACCAACATGGTGAAACCCTATCTCTACTAAAAATACAAAACATTAGCTGGGCATGGTGGCAGGTGCCTGTAATCCCAGCTACTCGGGAGGCTGAGGCAGAAGAATAGCCTGAACCCAGAAGGTGGAGGTTGCAGTGAGCTGAGATCATGCCATTGCACTTCAACCTAGGTGACAGAGCCAGACTCCGTCTCAAAAAAAGAAGAAAGAAAGAAAAAAAAGAGAGAGAGCAAGGAAGGAAGGAAGGAAGCAAGGAAGAGAGACAGAGAAAGAAAGAGAGAGAGAGAGAGAGAGAAAGAAAGAAAGAAAGAAAGAAAGAAAGAAAGAAAGAAAGAAAGAGAGAGAGAAGGAAGGAGGAAAATACACCCATGTGCTTAAATCATTGAGTAATATAATCTGTCATATAAAATTACACAAAGAAATTCGAAGTCATTTAAAGCTATAGGGCTTACATTTCGAGGTAGGTGCATGCGTTCTCTCCTCCCACTACTCCTCCACCTCTCCAAGATGGGTTCTTTGCCTCCTTCTTTATTGCCCACACCCAGCCACCACTGCCACTTTCTGCACCTGCAAGGGGCCTGGGTGCAGGTGTAAGGATGGTTAAAATTGGGGGCCTGTGCCCTTTGCTGCCAGGTGGGGCCCTGAGTGTCTGTGAGGATGTGAACTTGCTCATTGAAAGACAGACTGCTGAAGAAAGAGATGGATTTTCTGTCTTTTGAACAGGGTATTCCACATTTTCTTGCCATGGGTCCCATGTATTACGTAGTTGGCCCTGCTTTCAAAGCTATTGATTCCTCCAACATCCAAAAACAAATCTACAGCTCATATCTGTCTCTAGAACTCAAAACTTCTTTAACCTACTGATTTTACAGCATTTCCCTTTTAATAATATCAAATTCTCAAAATCAAGTTGTAAACTTAATTGATATTTTCTTCCCAGAGGCTTGTTTCTCCAACAGCTTTCCTCATCTCAGATGATAACAGTTCTACACATTCAAATATGTAGGCCAAACTTCTCCTCAATTACATTCCAAATCCATCACTTCAGGAAACCCAATATTCTCTACTTTTCAGAAATATCTAAAACCCAGTGAATCCTCACCATTTTCACGACTACTGCATAATGTTTTGTCTGGATAACTACAGTATCTCTCATGTGGTCTCTTCATTCCCATTTCTGTCCACTAGCCCTATCGACTTTTCTGAACGTCGTAGCTGTAGTGAGCCATTTAACAAAGGGTCACTTAGTCGTCTACTCAAAACACTGCTATGCCTTTGTTCCCATTTCCTCAGAGTGAAAGCCAGAGTCCTCTCAATGATCATAGCCCCCTCTCTGATCTCATCCACTACCTTTTTAACCCTTGCTGCTTCTGATGGAGCTACACTGGATTCTACCTTCTTTGAACATACGAGGCTTGCTCCTGCCTTAGGAGCTTTTCACTGGCTATTTGTGCCACTTAGATTATCTTCGTCACCCTATATCCACAAGGACAAGCCTTCACCACATGTAAGTTTTGTTCACCAAAGACTTCCCTGACCATCACTGCAACTTGTCTACTCTCTCCTCTTTACATCTAACCTGCTTCATCTTGTTCTATATTGTTTATTTGTTCCAGAATACCTACTGTCTAACATACTACCCAATTTTCTTGTTTATTATACTTACTTGTTTATTATACTTACTTGTTTACTTTCTCCCCATGTGAAAATATACTTTCTAATATGACAGAGCTTGTCAATTTATGCATTCCAAGCACCCAGCAGAGCTTCTGGAACATAGCAGAAGTCAAGTAAACATCTGTTGGATGAATGCATGTTTCAAATAGCAGATGAAAATATTAATCCTAAAAACATTCAGGACTATAAATAAATCCACATGCTGACAATGATTGCAAGAGTCTTTGAAATTAATATAAAGTATCACTAAATCAGTGAAAGGAACATCTATAGATATACATGATCATCTGAGCATAAGCATGAATGTGACTGAATGTGAACATTTTCCCTTAAGGCTATGTGAACACTTGATAAAATTTATTTTCCAAGTATATTTCTCTGGAGACATGGACTAAATGTCCATCTACAGATGAATGAATAAACAAAAGATGGCATATGTGTATGATGCATTATTATTTAGTCTTAAAAAAAGAAGGAAATTCTGTCACATTTTACAACACAGCCAAATCCTAAGGACATCATGCTAAGTCAAATATGCCAATCACAGAAAGACAAATAGTATTGATTTCACTTGTATGAGATATCTGAAGTAGTCAAATTCATAAAAACAGAAAGTAGAATGGTGGTTAACAGAGGTTTGAGGAAGGGGAAAATGGTGAGTTGTTGATTAATGGGTACTACTTTTCATTTTGCAAAATGAAAATGTTGGCAAAATCTGTTGCTCAACAATGTAACTCTAATTAACACTATTGAATTACACAGTTAAAAATCATTAAGGTGGTACAATTTATGTGTTTTTTAATCACAATTAGAAACAAAAAATATTTCAAAAATAATTAATAGGAAAAAGTACAATTGTCCAATGACCTATAAAAAAATTTTGTCAAAACATTAAAAACTCTCTTTCAGTTATAAATGTGTAGGGAAATGCACTAGTAGTTACCTAGTGCACCAGTTTAAACCATTAAACATTAAGTTGTATTTATGTAAAAAAAATTAAAAACGAACAACAGTCATAAAAAGACTATTGCTTCACACTGCAAGTTATGGTGAATAGGAAGTAAGTACTGTTTAAAGTACTCTTCATGTTCATAACATGTTGTAAGATGATTCAAATGTAAAGAGTTGTATGACAAGATGATTCAAACGACTTTTCACTTTTAATGTCAAGAAATAGCCCCGAGAGTTCCTTTAGTGTAATTTTTTTTTTTTTTTTGCCAGCATCATTTCTTCTGGGACAACATGATTCTTTTCATCACAACTATTTTCCTCATTCATTCATTAATTCATTTTTTTGAGACAGAGTCTTGCTCTGTCGCCAGGCTGGAGTGCAGTGGAGCAATCTCAGCTCACTGCAACCTCTACCTCCTGGCTTCAAGCGATTTTTCCACCTCAGCCTCCTGAGTAGCTGGGACTACAGCCATGTGCCAAACGCCCGGCTAATTTTTGTATTTTTAGTAGAGACGGGGTTTCACCATGTTGGCCAGGATGTTCTCGATCTCTTGACCTCGTGATCCACCCACCTCAGCTTCCCAAAGTGCTGGGATTACAGGCGTGAGCCACCACGCCTGGCTACTCATTTATTTTAATACGTTTATTGTCACTGAGTTCCTCTGGCAGTATATCTAGATCTATGGGCAGTGTCAGTGTTTATCTTTACACTATGATTTATGGGACTGCCTGCTTTTGCTCAGGACATAGTGAGAGGACAGGAGGTAATGGTGCTGGAATCTGACAGCTGAGGTCAGTCATGCTTGGGTGACTAACTCCCAGTAGCAACCCTGAAGAAAGGCTCATGTGAGCTTCTCAGGTTGGCAGCTTTACAGGTTGGCAACACCTTACACGTATCGTCACCTTTTATTTCTGAGAGAGTAAGTACATCCATGTTTTACTTCACTGGGAAGAAACACTTGGAAGCTTACTCTTGGTTTCCCTGATTTCACCCCATGCACTATTTCTTTTTGCTTATTTTGATCTGTATTATTTCACTGTGATAACCATAACCATGAATATAGCAGCTTCTGAGTCCTGCAAGTCCTGGTAAATGATGAAGCCTGAGGGTGGCTTTGGGGATCCCTGACGTACCATGCTAAAAGGTAATATTATGTATGAAAATGAATACACATTGTTTGGAACAGCTCATTCCATAAACACTAGACCCTGCCCACATGCTATTATATTCTAATGAAAAATGATGTCTGAATGCAATGAGCCCCAACACAGATCTTATTTATCATGATATGATTGATCTTACATAATGTGATGGTTAATACTGAGTGTCAACTTGACTAGATTGAAGGATGCAAAGTATTGATCTTAGGTGAGTCTGTGAGGGTGTTGCAGAAGGAGATTAACATTTGAGTCAGTGGGTTGGGAAAGACAGACCCACCCTCAATCTGGGTGGGCACCATCTAATCAGCTGCCAGTGCAGCTGGAATATAAAACAGAAAAATGTGAAAAGACCAGATTGGCATAGCCTCCCAGCCCACATCTTTCTTCTGTGCTAGATACTTCTTGCCCTCAAACATCAGACTTCAAGTTCTTCAGTTTTGGGACTCTGACTTGCTCTCCTTGCTCCTCAGCTTGAAGAGACCCTATTGTGGGATCTTGTGATCATGTGAGATAATACTTAATAAACTCCCCTTTATATATATAAACTCTATTTTATACATATATGCATTAAAATATTAGAATATATTTATATATGTGTGTGTAAAATATTAGAATATAATAACATGTCGGCAGGGTCTAATGTTTATGGAATGTGGTGTTCCAAACAATGTCTATTCATATATACATCCTTTTAGTTCTGTCCCTCTAGAAAACCCTGACTAATACATATAGATTATGTGTTAATGACATATACATTATATTCTCTGAGCTCCTTGAAAGAATTGTAGTGTATACACCATATTATATTGTTAAAGACACTTCAAACAGAATAACTAGAAAAGTATTTCTTTAAAGTTGTTGCTTAAATATATTAAGTATTGCATTGAAAATGCAGAGAAAAATTCTTAAAAAGAACATTTAAAAAGGAATTAAAAGACAGTTGTTTTAAAGCCTACTTTATGGTTTTTAAGTGTTTGTAAGTATTAAAATATTTTAGAATATCCAATTGCATTTTTACCTAATAATCTTATGCTTTAAAACTAACACTTTTGTGGTGAAGTTTTAACAAGACTATTATTAGAGGTGAGAGACTAAGTCACAAACATATGCTCCATTGCAGTAACTCACAACAATATTTAGCTTCACAATTCCAACATGAGAATCTGCCATGCTCTGTGGTCTACAGATTGCAGTAGTTAATGTGTGCAGATTTAACATATCCAGTATAGAAACTCTTTAAAAACTTTTTTCTCATTACACAGAAGTACTCGTTCTTAGTGGATATTTTTATTTCGATAAGGAAAATTAAATAAAATTATCCTGAGCCTACAACCCACAGATTTTTAAAATGTACCACATGTACATATTGTTTAAAAACCTTATTTATATTTTAATAATTATATTTCAAATATCCTTATGCAAGTAACAAAACAGTCTTTCCATTACTTATGTAAATTATTATAGTTACTACTTGCCTTACTTATGTCCTTAAAAATATAAATATAATTCGATATCTAAATCCATGGTGAATTTTCTATACCAGCCTACTTTCATGTCTTATTTTCCTCTATAAAAATTATACAGTGATACCAAAATGGATGATTTTACTGGTAATTACTGCATCATTGAGAACTATTAATTAGTAGTTGTTACATTTACCCATTTCTTTTAAAATTCTCAGAGCTGGAAAACATACCAAGAAAAGATGGTAATATATTGTCAAACACGGCTACTGTTAATAAACACTGAAGTCCAGGCAGGTCTATGTCAGGAGTTCTGAAAGAACTGAGATTTTACTCTACTTTCAAGTTGTCATCTGAGACTGCCACAGTTTCATAGATGAAGGTAGAGACACAAGACTCCTCAGTCAGAGACAGATAATACTGTATTACACAGATCAATAACAGTAACCAGTTTATCATTATTTTGTACTAGTCCCCTTTCCACAATTCATAAAGGGTAATATGAAGAGGATTAAATGATATATACAGTGAGTTGCTTTACAGAAGTTCCTAGGGACCCTGAACTTAGAGAACACAAAAGTTTTATAATGTGAGTTTTATATAAAATAAACGTTTTACGTAAAGTAAATGTTTATGGCCTAATGTGGGTCAAACACTGTATGCATGAGACTGCCTTTTCCAAAAATGCCTCATTCTTAAGATGTGCAGAAATAATAGTTATCCGTGAATAATTATTGCCCAACAGGCTAATGCTATTATATTTTCTTTCGATTTTGAAACATGCTGTTTTATAGTAATATTTGTCTGTTAAATTTCATAAACTTATTTAAAACTGCAGCCATTTATTTTCCCACAAGTGATATTTTTCCAATAGTTTCTTCTCTTGCAGTAATTTTCCCTTTAATGGGAAGCAGACTAGCAGATACTATGGAAGGCCAGCCACTGTGTGTCTGCTACTATCTGTACCCATTTCCAATTAGACTGGTCCTTTCACCTTCAGAATGGAACAAATGGATCTTTTTCTTTTTCTTCCAGCCATCAAACAGTAAGTATTAACTCAGCTTTCATTCATTAATTTATTAGTTAGTTAAGGTTACATTCAGTAACTACCAAAGTGCCTAGCATAGAGAAGGTACTCACTAAACTGTAGGTAGAATTATCATATGCAAGGAACTGCAGTAAGTGCTAGAAGACAAAGATGAATTATTCAACATCCTTGACATTGGAGTGCTTCAGTCAGGTTATAGGGAAGGATAATTAAAATGCATAGATTCCTACCATATGTTATGAATCCAATTCCTACTTAGAAGAGCAGCTCAAATATAAGAGACTAGGGCTTGATAATTATTATAACAATATCTTCTATTTGAAGAGCCGGCTCAAACACAGTGATGATGATGTATTCTGACCAAGGTGTAAGGAAGAACACTTGGAAGCAAAAATGGTCTGTTTCATGTTTGTGCCTCAAAGCCCTTCTAGAAAAGTCACATCAAGTAGAGAGAGAAGGTTGTATATTCACAAGAATCACATACAAGAGTATTCCTTTGAATTTTGAGTCAAAAATAAGATTTTATTTTTTCAAATAGAAATATATGTTTAGACCTAAATTTTGCCACTTCACAAAAAAACCCTTCAAAATGGTAGTAAAGGATGATGTAGAATTAGCAAAGCGATGGGAACAAATGTAAGTAACTTGCAGAATATTTCTCTTATGAAATTGTAATTGCAATGCATTTAGGAGGAGGCACATATCCTCCACTTGGTCATAAGGACAACCACTCTTTATCATTAAAGAAAACATTTTTTTAGACAGTCTCAATATGTTGCCCAGGCTGGCCTGGAACTCCTGGGCTCAAGTTTTTCTCCCATCTCAGCCTCCTGAGCAGCTGGGACTATGGGTGTCCCATCAATTTTCTTTTTCTTTTTTTTTGAGACAGGGTTTTGCTCTGTCACCCAGGCTGGAGTGCAGTGGTACAATCTCAGCTCACTGCAACCTCTGCCTCCCGTGTTCAAGAGATTCTCCTGCCTCATCCTCCCAAGTAACTGGGATTACAGGTGCCTGCCACCACGCCTGGCTAACTTTTGTATTTTTCGTAGAGGTGAGTTTCTGCCATGTTGGCCAGGCCACTCCCAAACTTCTGGCCTCAGGTAATCCACCCATCTCCACCTCCCAAAGTGCTGGGATTATAGGCATGAGCCACCACACTTGGGCAGGTGCACACAATTTTTACCTGGACATCTTATTTATATTTGTGATATATTTATGGCCCACAAAGGATTTTATGAACCTGGGAATAATTTTATACAACTATTTGAAAATTTTAACATATCATCAATATAGTCCAGTACCATGAACCCTGTACTTGAGACTTAAATTCAAGAATAGATTTCTTTTTTAAGAAATCTTCTGTTTATAGAATCTCAGTAACAGAGATAATAAACATAGACATGTTAATAGAGTCTCAGTAACAGAGATAACAAACAGACAAGTTTATTAAAGTGGCATTTTACATTAATAAAATTTGTTCAGGTTGGGAACAAAGGAGATTTAGCTTTTCTAAGGTTAGAAGAAGTATTTCCACATAAATATGCTAAGTAATAACATTTAAAAATATAATATTTAAATATATTATCCTGACTTTCCTAAGTGGTTGCTAAAGTTTTTGAACTTTTGTTTTATCAGGATTAAAATTTAAAAATTTTGAAATTAATTTAGCTTTATTAATGTCTGAAAAAAATCACAAATAAAGCCAGTGCCACCATACTGATGATAAGCACATGGTCGTTAAAGAGCATAGAGCTATTTCTTTAACATGAGTACTTAGGAGAAAATAAATGACTATTTTATGAAACTGCATTTTAATAAAAAATCAGGAAGGCAGGTAAAACAGATAATTGAGGATTGTTCACATCATCTCTCCATTTTCTTACATATAGATATCCATGTATAAAAATGTTTAATAATTTCATTATTCACTTAATAAAACATGCAACAATGTATTTTAATAAAAGTGAAATTGAGTGTACTCTGGTTTTCTTAAAGAAAAATACTTTTTCCCATGGAAATTTTTCAAATCCCTCTAAAGTGTCACTTATAGCAGAAGACAACAGGAATATGATATTCACCACTTTAGAAATAAAAAATCTGTATTAATCAAAGTCATTATTCACATTACGACAGTTTCAAGTTCCACCTTGATTTTCAAGTAGAGATTGAATAATTCTCAATGCTGAAGAAATTTCACAAAAAGTCTGATGATATGCCATAAAATGGGAGGGTGGCAATATGTTTTCTGTTCCTTCTCTGCCCACTCCTCATATAGATAGGTACAGAGTAAGAAAAGGGAGAGAAGAGTATATGAATAAAGTGGGGATAGGATGGAAAGATGAAGCTGACTTGATTTTTCTCCAAAACAAAGTATTAAAATAATCAACCAGTACTTTGTTTAATATGGTATTTTGTTACCCATTAAATAAATAAAAAACTTTTACCCAGAAAACTTCCAATCATCTATTTTTTATCATAAAACAAATATTAAATGAATGGCATGAAAATGACATGGAAAAAATGTTTCTTATCATTCTATTCAAAAATTTTTAAGATGGTCAATGTAAAAAAACAACTATGCAAGAAAAAAATTAGCCATACAAGTGTCTAACTACCTACATATGAAAACATTAATATATATTCTATCTCATATTCAAGATTTACTGGAATATCTTGCACAAGACTCAGTATGCTTGCCGAAGTAACAAAGTAAAGAGATGTAGACCTTTCACTTTTTCACCACCTACTATTAACAATGTCTCTAAAATATAGAGTCAAGTTCTGACACCTTCCAAAACAAAGAAAAAATAATTCTCTTTCCACCCCTTATTAAAATTCACACTGCTATAGGAACCATAAACAATTAGCCTTATATTCATGGCATTAATGTATTATATACACTTTTCTAAAAATTAAGAAGCAGAATTGTCAAACTCTGAAACTAGTTAATTTGTTTTTAACTTATGAGAAAATGTTTAGTTAGTCCTTCCTCCTTAGTGGGCCTAGGGAGTTTTTCTCAAGAAACTAAAGTCAGTTGTTACTCAATGACTTTTGCCAATGGTTCGTTTCCAGCTTCCTGCCAGAGAGAGGGGCACTTTCACATCAGTGAAACCACAGGCTTAGCTACTTGGGAGCCAGAACCTTGTTTGCCTTGCTAATTGTTGTAACTATAATTTCTACAATGGTGTCTGGAATAGAAGTATTTAATAAATATTCATAAAAATTTAATGAATATAATAAAACTTCCTAGGTACATGGTATTTACTAATTATGGTGAGGATCCTGTAAAATAATTAGCCCCATTATTGCTGGTACCAGGGTGAGGGACATTTTCTCAACAAAGATAAAATTTCTTCCATCTCTTTAGAGAATGATGAAAAAGTACTTACTTATAAATCCAGATCACTCCAGCTAAACCTCATGTCAACACCAACCTTGGCCACTGTCCTAAAGTAATTCCCCCCACCACTGGTATGTCCATCTCCCCATGCATTCATCTAAATATGGCCTGTGAGTTCCTGTATCTCAGCCAGATTTCCACTGTCTGCCTCCTTCCCAACCTTTTTTCTTAGTCCTCTGATACTTCTATCTTCAAAAATATATTCTGTAGACCACTAGTCTATGTATATACTGTTTCTTCCTCTTCTCATAAAAGAATTCTAGCTTTTTTTCTGAGGGATTATTTTCCTATCAACCCTCTAAATGGGACTCCACTCATTCTTATATATCCCATTAATTTGGGGCTTAAAGTAGTCTTAGCATGCCCCTGAATCCTCAGTGCAGCTTCCAGATCAATGATGCTCCAACAACATTGGATAAAACCTCCTTTGAAATTCATCTCAATCTAATAAATGAGATCTTTATCTTATTATCATTTTCATCTGAAAATTGCATGGCTTCTCAATCTTCAAATACTTCATTTCTAACTTAAATATTGTCATCATTCTAGTGTCTTTTGATAATACAAAATAACATGTCCATATTTTCAGCTATTTACTCCATTCACTTTTGTTACACTAACAACATCGGTTATATTTTAGCCATCCATGCCCATTCAGTCATCTTCCAGAAGTACATATGAAATCCTCAAACTAGCATTCATTCTTACAACTCTCACATTATCTATTTGTTCTTTAAGCATACTGAAATCTTTAGTTCCTTTTCCCCTTTGCATTTCCCTATTAATTCCATTTAGTTTTCACCTCCTTCCCCAAATAGCTCAGACCTTGTCACATTGTTTCAACCAACCGTTTGTTTGCCAATACTCTCAAATGCTTTGTCTCATTATCATCTGTAGCCCCAGCCAGGTAAAATCCCGGCCCTACAGTAATACATTCAATACTTCAAAAACTGATATATTCAACACTGATTTCATCATCTTCTTCCCAAAATTGCTTTTGGCTATACTACCTGTTTTAGTAAAGAACTCCAAGGTGTTCAGTTCCAGAAATCTAAAAATTATTTTTAATGCTTCCTCTCTCTAATTCTATATCCAGTCAATTACCAAGTCTTAGTAGTTCTAAATGTGTTGCTATTCATGGTAGATGTCTTCTTAGTTTGCAAGTCATAAAAACACGTGTTTGGGGTGGTGAAACAAATGCCTCCATTTACATGGTATAAAAGAAGGATGTTTGTATTGGGAAAAAATCTAGTTTTTGTATCGATAATAAGAGGAGAGAAGTTTCAATTTTTCTCCTATTAACTGTAGAGCCAAGAGAAGAACTTAAATAAGTGGAAATATAAGAGAAAGGCCTTGAAGGAGAAAGCAGGGCTAAGGAAGATTACCACTGTTATGGAACTTGTGGGAGGGTTCATAGTTTGTACAAGGTTCTCCATAGAGAGTAAAGACCAATGAATTTTTTGTAAGTTATATGGTATTCAGTTGAAGGTTGCTTATTTTTCATTTTTCCAACTACCCTCTGCTCTTTTCTAATCTTTAGCATATATTATGAACCACAGCCCTTTGTTGAAGTTGCAATATTATGTAAAATTTTGCCATATTATGTAAAATTTACTCTATTTTCGTAGAAGATATCTGAAACATAAAACTTACGCAATCCAAATTCAACAGAAAGTAAATAAAATTTTACAAAAAGTGTATTCAGTTAAATAGTGAAGCAAAACATTTACAGTGACTGTGGAGAACTACATTGCGCTTACACCTAACTGTAGAGTCCATTGTAAATATTTCAGTGATGACACCATAAAAAATAATTTTCTATAAATATAAAATGTGATGTCAGGAAAGATCATGATTCTCTGATCAAACAGGATAAGAACAAAATCAGCAAACAAAAAATAAGTGTTTATAAAGAAATGCTGTGTCATTTTATCTGTCTCATAAGAAAGTCAATACTTTAAATGAGCATAAAAGTCAAAGTATCATTGTGTTCAGTATCCTGAATGCTACAGAATATATTACAGGCTAATATTATAATCCTGAGGCAACAATTCACACATCATATAAAAAGGAGTATTTAAGGACAAAGAGTAGTAACTATCTTTTTACCGATCTAACAGAGAAAATTTGGGTATTAATAAATAATACTTAAAAATTTTGGGAAGAATGTTATTCTGTTCAATATTTATTTCAGTTAATTTGGATATAATTTTCCCCAGGAAGCAACCACAAAGAAGTAGAATAATCAATAAAATTTTGAACAAGTCAACATTAATATATGTTTAATAATATCTGCTTACTAGCTATAGGATCCTTGGGGTCCTAGGGTAAGAGAGAGCTAGTCTGATTTGCAGAAACATAGACAAGTTTATCAGTGTCAAGATGGTGTCCTCCAATGTCACAGGAAAGAGCAATGAAATACTGCAAGCACAGATCATAGCAAGAAATAATCACAAACCATCTGATTACTTTATGAAACAATCCCAAGATGACGCTGCATGTATTTCTCATCTTGGTACCATGAGTTTTCTTAACTCCAGCAACACAGTGAAATTAAAAATATATATAGTGAATACATCACAAAATATAACCTAAACACATCTAATTGGTACTTATATTAAAAATAAAAGTAAGCATTTTATATTAGAAAAATATGAAGACAAAATGTTAATATGCAGACAGTAAAAGAGACAAGCGGGTCAGTACATGTTTGCAAGATTCTTTACATCTTAAGCTTTTTAACTTCCAAATATGAAGATTAGCTCAAACACAGGCTATAGAAATGCTTCCCAACATATGTTTGAAATAGCTTACCCTAATGAATGGATAGAAATTATTTGCAAGTAGCTTGTACTATTAATTTTAAGTGCTCATTATGCTTATAGATTTTTGGAAAAGTTGTCTTCTCAAACAATTTTAAAACCCCCAATGAAATGACACATATTATTTTATATATACAATATATATTTGATTAAAGAAAATAAGCACACATGATTCATGAATGATTACTGTTTAAAAAAACATACTTTAGCTATTTGAAATACTTATACTATGAATAGTGTAAAGTAATATTTCATAGACTTTCTCTTAATTGTTCTAAATTCTGACATAGGAGGAACTTTGATTAATTAAATGTTAGCATATTAAACTATTATTCCAGATCAATAATAGACTACGCCTGTTTTGGATATGTCAGGGGGATGGTTATCAAGTAAGTGTACAAAAATCTGTCCTTCCCTCTTAGTTGTTCTGTGTCATCAGTCCACTTCTCTTCACTGCTGCCCCATATAACTAGCAAGCAGTTTATTAAATTATCACTTTCAAACATACCCAGAACTCTTCTGACAGTAGGTATCATCAATTTTCTCCATTTCCTTACAACTGAGTGATGTCTGACTACTCTAGACAAATGCCCACTTAGCCTGTTCAGCTGGGGCTGAGCTAGTTATGAAACAGGTTTAGTACAAATAGTGACAGTCTAGTCATAGATGGAGAATAGGATACATATGTCATTTTTGTGACTAACAATTTAAAATCATTAAGGAGGCTTAATACTTATTTCTTTCAATATATGAAGATACACTTCAAAGTAGGAAGTACAGTGTACTTGCTGGTAGTGTAACAGTTCTTTTGATTTCTCATTTATTTTCCATCCTAAATGAGTTACAGTAAAGCAGTAGTACTCAAGGGACATTCATGTGTAAGAGTTTGAAATGCTGAGGTGGAGTAAAACTACATACAATATCTGGGTACCCTCTTTAATGATTTTGATTTATTAGGTTCAGGAAGAAGACATAGAATATGTATTTCTCAATATTTTTTGATAATTTGGTAGGAGCCAGATATTAGAACTTGTGTTTTGGAATCTTTACAGACATGTAAGATGCTCTGCCTCTCAGAGTGTTACTTTTGCTTTGCAATAAACTTCTTTGCTTACTCTTACTTTGGACTCAAAAATTTGTCTGTGTGGCAAAGTCAAGAACCTGAACTGGCTCACCTACAACATTGGTTTCTTGGCTTTTTAATTTATTTAGTTTAATTTTTACTATCCAGTAGCATATATGCCAAGATGAAGTTTTGGAGGTAAAAAGAGGTAAACTTTATACACTATATAACTTCTTCATTGATCCTTGCACCTGTCACAGAAGTTATTTTCCTGTCAACTTAGAGAAAAATTGGTGTTTCACTTTCCAGGTGATTGGAGTCTGAAAATGTCTCAGGCTCTGAAGAGAGTTACTGAAAAGAGTGATATTTCTATGTCATATATAATCCTCTACCCAAATAATAATGTACACTGGTCAGTAGATGAAATCTATAAGAATGTAATTGGTTGTCTACCTACTCATGGACATTTTAAACAACTTCTGACACTACAACACTAGATTTCTGGTATAATAATTTTATAAATGTCATGACATGATTTTTCAAGAAAATTCATATGCTAAAAAAATTCTAAAACAGTGGTTTAACTGAATGCTTTAATGTTAATTCAAAAGAGAAATATGAATCAATGCTAGAAAATTTTAAGCATTATATCCTCTTCTTCATTTTACATGAATTTTATTTTCAAATGGGTTTCAGGGATGGGGTTTAGAATGTTGAAGAAAAGGGATAAGAGGACATACCATTTATATAAAATTCCTTATATAAAAATAAATAATATTTCTCTTCTGTATTTTACCATTGTTTTCAAACTATATAAAATAAACACATGATAACTGTCTTATGTTGGCCACCAAAGTATGATACTTTCTTTTATTGTAGGTCATCGCTTTATTTAGTTTTCATCTGACAATACTTACTATCTACCTTGCACTAATATTGGATTTAAATACAAACAAGATACAATGGCTGCTATCAAGGTACTCAATTTTAATTAATAGACACAGCAATTACATGTAAGAATAGAAATTCTACAGAAGTGTAGAAGTATGTTCTGTGGTCAAGGGAATGTAATAATTATCACGGCAAGAGAAGAGGGGAAATACAAGTGAATTTACAGAGGAAAAACTATATGACTTGGCACTTGAAGTGACTAATATAGCTTATAGTAAGAAGTATGAGTTCAAATACAAACTTTACTACCTGATAATGGTATATCCATGAACAAGGTATTTATCCAAATTAGTCTGTAGTTCTCTTCTCTGCAAAAGTGTTTTTCCCATAGGGTGGTTTTGCAGATTAAATAACAACATTTATGGAAAGGGCTTAATAGAATTAAGAATTAAGAAATTAAGAGAATTTTGTAAATCTTGTGTTTTAACATGAGTAGGAATTTTCCAAGAGAACCAAATTAAGACAAAGGAATCCACATGGTAGAAATTGTAAAGAGGAAGTGAAAGGGTTTGGTTAGATCAAGCATATACTTTGGTAGAGCTCACAATTTGAGGAAAAGCAATGATAATAAATTTGGAATGTAAGGTTAGGATTAAATGGTTAAAAATCTTATAAGCTTGGCAAAGGATAAGAATGTAGCGAGAAAAAAAAATGAATCAGATCTGTGCTTTAAATACAATAGGAAGAGTTAATTTTACTGAAGAGATGAATTTCTGTAAGGAGGCACTTGTAAGCATCCTGAAATGATGGGAGGTATGTAAGAGGTTGAAATAATATGTTTTTATGACCAATTAAATATGAGAAATAAGATAGAATCAGGATTGCTTTCACCTCTAAAGTTTGTGTTCAGGCAACTCTGTAGACTCATTTAAATGAGTTGGAGAAAGAGAAAATAAAAACATTTAGTGGAGGGTGTTATTTATAAATACAGACACATGTATATCTAATATATGTATATATAACTACAGCTTTATAGATATATACATATATACACACAGAGAAAGCTTTATCTATCTGTGTTAGTCCATTTTGTGTTGCTATAAAGGAATAACTGAGATTAGATAATTTACAAATAAAAGAAATGTGAGAGAGACCCAAGATGGCCGATTAAGAACAGCTCAGGATTGTAGCTCCCAGTGAAAGTGCAGAGAGCGAGTGGATGCCACATTTTCAGATGAATTTCTGTTGCCCACAAACTGGGAGATTCCTGGCGGAGGAGCCACACAGGTCGCCAGCGTGACTCTTTTGGCCAGCGCGGCTATTTTGCCGGTGTCCCGGCGCAGTGCTTCTCGGTGCAGAGTATACGAGACGGGGTGACCTTTGAGTCAGGCTCGGCTGGTCCCATCCCCACAAGGAGAACAGCAATTGGAAGCGCTGAGGACTGAGTTTCACAGTAAGCACAGCTGAACCAGGAAGGTCCAGCTCTGTGGGGAAGAGGCGTCCGCCAAAGGAAAACTAAGTAACAGAAAAAAACTTCATCACTGGGCAGAGAGATCCAAGATGGCTGATTAACAACAGTTCAGGATTGTAGCTCCCAATGAAAGTGCAGAGAGCGAGTGGATGCCACATTTTCAGATGAATTTCTGTTGCCCACAAACTGGGAGATTCCCGGCGGAGGAGCCACACAGGTCGCCAGCGTGACTCTTTTGGCCAGTGCGGCTGCTTTGCCAGTGCCCCGGCACGGCTTGGTGCTTCTCAGTGCTGAGTATACGCAACTGGGTGTCCTTTGAGTTGGGCTCCGCTGGTCCCATCCCCACAAGGAGAACAGCAATTGGAAGCGCTGAGGACTGAGAGTTTCACAGTAAGCACAGCTGAACCTGGAAGGCCTAGCTCTGTTGGGGAAGGGGCGTCCACCAAAGGAAAACTAAGAAACAGAAAAAACTTCATCACCAATAAGCCGGACGTCCACTCAGACCCAATCTGAAAGTCGGCAATTACAAAGACGACAGGTGGATAAAGCCACAAAAATGGGAAGAAACCAGTGCAAAAAGGCTGAGAACACCTGAAATCTGAATGCCTCTCCTCCTACAGGGGATCGCAGCTCCTCATCAGCAAGGGAACAAGGCCTGATGGAGAATGACTGTGATGAACTGACAGAATCAGGCTTCAGAAGGTGGATAATAAGAAACTTCTGTGAGCTAAAAGAACATGTACTAACCCAATGCAAAGAAACTAAGAACCTTAAAAGAAGATTTAATGAAATGCTAACGAGAATGGACAACTTAGAGAGGAATATAAATGAATTGATGGAACTGAAAAACACAACACGAGAACTTTGCAAAGCATGCACAAGTTTCAACAGCC
>CAUYLG010021257.1:0-10843 GCA_963573385.1 Cacajao melanocephalus | reverse complement strand
CGCGCGCGCCCGCGCCCCGTCCCGACTCGCAGGGCCCGCCCGCGGCCCGGAGGTGTGCACGCGCCGGCAAGATGGTCGCTGGGGTGCGCCCGCTGCGGGGCCTCCGAGCCCTGTGTCGCGTGCTGCTCTTCCTCTCGCAGTTCTGCATTCTGTCAGGCGGTGGTGAGTCAAAGGCCGGGATCAGCGCCGGGTGGAGCTGAGTGGCAGCGGGGCCCCGGGAGCTGCTAGGAGGCTGGGCCCACGGGCGGAGGCTGACGTGGGGAGGAGGCCGAGTGCCCGGTTCCGGGCGGCAAGTCGCTGCATCTGGAGTCTGGCGCCTTGGCCGCCCGGCCCGAGGCCGCCCCTCCGTTACGACGACACCGAGCCTGCCTGCGCGGCTGCGGAGCTCTGGAACGGAGGTGGAGCGCTTGGGGGCTCGGCCGGGGAGGCGGAACTGGAGCGCGATGCCACCCTTCGGTCCCTCGTTGCCGGCAGATCTGAACTGGTGTCCACTCGTTGACGTTTCGTCCCTAAGTTTTGTGTTTTCTGGATGCCAAGCCGTGAGGTTTTCATGAGCAGCTTATTGGCCTGGTGTAGACCCGCCGTGTTAACCACACAAAACAAGGTTTTCTCGTCCCTGGATAACCTGTTTGTCTAATTGTACGATCCTTAAATTTAGAGCAATCGCAGGCGCTGGCTCAGTCAATAAAGGATCCGGGCCCAACACGTACATTCACAGTAGTTCCCAGGGCAGCAGGTACTAGACATTTTCTATTCTGGTAAATGTGTGTATTTCTATCTAGTAATTTCTCTTTGTTTTTGATAAAAATTTCCTTTAGTATACAAAGTCACTTTCCATTTTTGAATATTGTATTTTAGATGATGTGAATTAAGGGCAGATACACAGCCATTTTCAGTAGATAGTCTTGGCATTTGGATACCTTTTGACGTTTCTACCTCATCTCTTTTTCCAGTCCCACGCTCATTTGTCTCCTTATTTCTATTATTTTTCCATTTCATCCATCAAAGTAACCTTCAGTCAGCGCTTCTTTCCCTTCAGCAAATTTCCTCTACTTCTAGAATCCTGTTCCTGATGTTATGTATCAAACGCTTCCCCAGGACTGTGTGAAATGGAAGGATTACAGAGGGGCTGATGGAGACTTGGAATCTAGGATCTGGTTTTGCTACTGGGATCTTGAACAAATTATCCCCTTTGGACTTTCGTTCTTATCTTTAAAGCGGTGGGGTTGGTCTGACGGCTTAAAGTCATTTCTGCTTTGTGATTCTAAATGTCCACCTTTCAGCCACATAGTCACGGGATCACAGAAAAGAGTATTTTGTAGAATTGTCCACTTAATACAGTGAGTAAAGTAGGACCAGTTTTAAATAAGCATTAGTGTGTTTTGCTAAGTGGAGGCTTTGACTCTAATTTCATCACTTTAGAGTGACGTTACTTCAGTGAATTGAAACTGGCAGAGGTATTTTACTGATGATTTGGATGTAAAAAATAGTAGTGCACTTGAATTTTAAATGCAGATTACTTTGTAGAGAAAGCACAAGAGTTCTTGACTCTTGCAGGCTTTTGAAAGCCCTTCTTTTCAGGAATACTTGCAATTTTGATCCTCTCAGTTGGTAAAAATACATTGCACACTTGATTAGGTTGGTTGGAAATAAGTTGTAGCTGAGGCTGGGCGTGGTGGCTCACGCCTGTAATCCCAGCACTTTAGGAGGCTGAGGTGGGCAGATCACCTGAGGTCGGGAGTTTGAGACCAGCCTGACTAACATGGAGAAACCCCGTCTCTACTAAAAATACAAAATTAGCCGGGTGTGGTGGCGCATGCCTGTAATCCCAGCTACTCGGGAGGCTGGGGCAGGAGAATCACTTGAACCTGGGAGGCAGAGGTTGCTGTGAGATCACGCCATTGCACTCTAGCCTGGGCAATAAGAGCGAAACTCCATCTCAAAAAAAAAAAAAAAAAAGTTGCAGCTCACTGAAGAAGTTATTAAAATAGAGAACTATTTTGAACTTTGGTAGCATAAAGCTGTAAATGTTATATTAGCAAATACGGCTTATCGAAGTACCGGTGTGAAATGATGACATCTTCTAGAGGTGATGCCCTGAGGATGTCAGTGGCTTCATTTCTAAACTAGTGAATTCAGATTTTTGAAGAGAAGAAATGGAGAGATTTGGGTTTTAGTTCCAGTTTTGTCACAGACTGCCTCTGTGATTTTGCACAAACCCTACTCTAAGTTTTAGTTTTTCAACTTACAGAATGATGGTTTTTTTTTAAAAGCTCTTAATGTATACCCAGAATTTTCTATGCATTATTTGTATCTGAGCACCTTTAGTTTTCACAGCCACTTGGGAGGCAAGAATGAAGTAATGTTTTACAAGTATGGTGCCCACCAGGTCACACAGCTGGTTATTTGCACAACTCTGCTTTAATTGCAGGTGTCTCTGGCTCCAGTCCCATGCTTTTTCCATTCCAGTGCAGTGTCTAATTGCTAATGATCATGTCTCTTAACCTTAGAAGATTGTTCTCCTCTGTTATTCAAATCAGTATTGTAGGAGAATAAGCTTCTCTCTTACCTCTCACAGAAAGTACTGAAATCCCACCTTATGTGATGAAGTGTCCAAGCAATGGTTTGTGTAGCAGACTTCCTGCAGACTGTATAGACTGCACAACAAATTTCTCCTGTATCTATGGGAAGCCTGTCACTTTTGACTGTACAGTGAAACCATCTGTTACCTGTGTTGTAAGTACTGCAGCTTACTTATTCTAAATACATTCACTGTAAACTTCAAGTTAGAAGAGCAGTTCAGACGTGACTATTGAGAATAAATTCTGAATAATTTTTATATTCTTTTATGTTTGCCCTGTTGAGTGAGTAGAAATAAATTTTTAAAAACCCAATAGACCTTTCCGTGTCAGCTCACTACTGTTTTAGTTATAACTGTCAAGCCAGTTGATATCTGCTGGAAATGCGTCTACTAGCATATCTAAAGCAAGTCTGATTCGTTCAGACGGGTTCTGTGTTCTTAGTAGTGACAGCTAGTGTACAGAGCGGGTGGCAGTGTCTTTCTGCCATAGATGAGCTTTTGAAGGCCCAGTGTTTGTCTGTGAGAAGATGGATTCAGTAAATGCCAGAATGCCTTGGGGAGCTCTCTGGAACAAAATTGAGTGGAACGCCTGTCTTGTCCAGGATGAATTCCAAATAGTCCAAAAACGTAATATGAAAAATGAAATCCTGAAGTACCAGAGATAGTTGTTGTTATAATCCCAAAATGGGGAATATTTTTCTAAGTGTGAAATAAAGTTTAGAAGCCATAAAAGAAAGAATTGATACATTTGACTACTAAAAACCAGAGATTTCTGCATGATCTTAAAAAAAGAAAAGCATAAAGGCAAAAGACATGGCAAACTAGGAAAAAATGTTTCTAACATATGTGACAATTAATACACTAATATCAATAATATATAAACACTTCCTAAAAACCCACATGGAAAAGATGACAGTCTTATGGAAAAACTGTGTTAGGACATGAGCAGCTGGTTCATAGGAGAGGAAATACAGACTTATTTGTATTATTACATGAAAGACGTGTAAGTTTTCTCGTAATTAAAAACAAACTAATACATTTTTAACCCTCAGATGGGCAAAAATTTTTTTTTTATTTGACTTAACTCTGAGTTTGTGAGAGTACAAGGGTCAGATACTCATATCTTATTAATGGATAGTCAAATTGATCAACCTCTTAAAGGCAATTTGTCATATCTGTTAAACTTATAAATGCACATAATCATCGACCTAGCAATTTTACCTCTAGAAATTTGTTATCTATATTATTATACATGGATGCAATTAAGTAGGCTTGTTTTTTTAGCTGCGTTGCTCATTAAAGCAAAAGATTCGAAAGAAGTGAAATGTCCAAGAGAGAACTGCTTAACTGATGGTACACATGTAATAGCATAAACCCATTGTAGCCATTAAAAAGAACTAGGAAGCTCTAGAGATAATGAACTGACATATGTACAGCATTAAGTGAAAGTATTGGGGAAGGCTAAATATAGATGACCTAAATGTGCCTGTGTGTGGAATAAGCTCTCCCTGGAAGTGCAGAGGGTACTTGGCCTGGGGAGAACAGTGGCTCCAGAGGCCGGGCCAGACAAGGCCGACTCACTGCTCACTGTCCTGCTGTGTCTTGAAATGTGTACCTTGTACACGTGTTACCTACTTTTTAAAAAACCATTTAAAAAAATTGTGTTCTTATTTTATTACATAACTACAATAGTAAAGCACCTACCTCCTTCTCCAACATCAAGCCTTCTGCTCTGAGGTTCTTTTCAAATGTGTTTCTTTTGTCATATTGTATATTCGTCTTTCTATAAATCAAGATGTAATCAGTTTTGCCATCTTTGAACAGAGGTCCACCGGATGCTATGTAATTCGTGTCATTCTGCAAATAAAGTAATGATTGTTAATGGTGTGGGTTAGACAAGCACATATGTTTTGGTTATAGTTAGTTCCATTTGAACACTAGCATTCCAGTATCGAAAAATACACGTTTAATATTCCTACTGTGAGATATGGAAATACAGTTAAAGAAAGTTTACAGTCTACTGTTGGAGCCACATCAGCAAGTGGTGTTCCAGGATATAAAATTAGGTGGTCTGATAGCCGAATGTGGGTTCTCCGCTGGTGGCATAAAAATGCATGTTTTATTCAATCAGATCCATGAAAATCCAGAAATCCAGAAAAATGCATGTTTTATTCAATCAGATCCATGAAAATAATATCATATAACAAATAAAATGATTACTTATTGAAAAAAAAAACTTGTGTTTTAAGCACATCACTGAAAATAGGCAGATGTAAACATATTTTCTAACAAGTCAAACTGCTTGCCTGAATCAGGTGATGCCTTATCCACATTTGAATGCTTTCCATGAAAAGTGGTTTTGCATTCATAAGAAAATTAATATTATTTGCTTCACCAGCACATAGGCCAAAATTGGAACAATACAGAGAAAATGAGAACGGCTCTTGTGCAGAAATGACATGCAAATTTGTGAAATGTTAAAAAAAAACAAATATGAGCCAGACGTGGTGGCTCAAACGTGTTAATCCCAGCACTTTGGGAGGCCGAGGCGGTGAATCACCTGAGGTCAGGAGGTTGAAACCAGCCTGGCCGATATGGTGAAACCCCATCTCTACTAAAAATACAAAAATCAGCTGGGCATGGTGTTGTGCCTCTGTAATCCCACCTACTCGGGAGGCTGACCTAGGAGAATTGCTTGAACCTGGCAGGTGGAGGTTGCAGTGAGCTGAGATTGCACCACTGCACTCCAGCCTGGACAGCAGAGTGAGACTCCATCTCACAAAAAAAGAAAAAAATAATAATGTGTGTGTGTGTGTGTGTGTATACATACATACATATAACATATATATATATAACATATATGATGCTTCCAGAGATGATTGTGTGACCACATAAAAATGATTTGAAAAATATGCATTACAATGTAATGTCAGGTGGAGTAAAAAGACTACAGAGTTCTTTCAGTATAATTCCATTTTAGCAAATTTATAAATATACATGTAAAAGAAACGGAAAGAAGATTAAAAGTTAGCTCTGAACACCTGTAGGTTTTTGTCTGTAATCTTCAAATGTGTAATATACAAAGAACATGTACTTTTGTAAGCAGAAAACAAAATAATGGCTTTTGAAATTGAAATGAAAAAATACCTCTGGCCACCAGGGAACACTCAGTGAGCCTCCACACGTCATGTAGTGCTTCTGAGTTGGGCTGCCTCTGGATAAAGCATGCCGCATGCTCTGGAAGTAGGAGCAGCTGTAACAACCCTGAGTTGCCGGGCTGTGCAAGGTAGGAGATGTTAGGGAAGGCTGGCAACTCAGAAGCAAAGCGGTGGGTTAACCACTACAGAAGCATCAGGCTGGGGTTGAGAGACCTGGATTCCACTCCTCACTTGAAGCTCAGTCACCTTCAGCAAATGCATTCATCAATTCCTTCCAGCCATTTGTGGCAGACTTTCTAAAATACATTTTCCTCTTTGCTGTATACAAAAGTACACGTGTTAACTGTGAAAATTTTAGCTAAGCCAAAGTGATGAAATAATTATATCACCCTGAAATAACTTTTGCTATTTCGATGTGAATTTATCTACTTTTTTCCCCTTAGGTACATTTATTTGGGTGTGTGTTTTTATGATTATGGGGTCATACCATATACATTTGTTTTACATACATATTGTTTTGGTAACTTTTTCTGGCACTTACTCCTAGGTCCTAAATACAAGCATTTTAGGAATTCTGTGCCATGTGACTGTGTAGTCTTATTGACATCTTAACAGACTACTCCATTGCAATTGATGAGTTTTGTGTTGTTTGCTACATAGGATCAAGACTTCAAATCCCAAAAGAACTTCATCATTAACATGACTTGCAGATTTTGCTGGCAGCTTCCTGAAACAGATTACGAGTGTTCCAATTCCACCAGCTGCATGACGGTGTCCTGTCCTCGGCAGCGCTACACTGCCAACTGCACCGTGCGGGACCACGTCCACTGCTTGGGTAAGGCCAGGTTCAGGGACGTTTGTCAGCAAAATGTTTTTCTCCATGTTTATTAAGGGACTTTAACCAGAAATTTGAGGGTCAAATTACTTAATTAGAAACATGTATCAGCAGCTTTTTAGATGTGCCAACCCTCATTAATAAACTCAACATACTAAAGTAAAGCATCCAGCAAATTGCAATTCCGTTATCTTTTTAAATGTAATAGTTCATAAAATAAGAAAACTATGGGAAGTATAAAGCATAATACACAGCAGTTGACTTTTACCCAAAAGAACAATGAAAACAGCACCAATACCATTGCGGCCACCTGAGTGCTTGCCTTCGCCTGGTTGCTCTACGTTGTTTTCCGAGGTAACCACCGTTTTGAACTGTTTCTTATCACTTCACTTCCTTTTAAAAATTGTCTGTAGTTTTATTGTATGCATGTAATAAAATACAGTACCATATATTCAATAATGCCTGTTGTAGGACTGTATAAGATGACATCAGGCTGGTGGTCTTCTGGGACTTTCTTATTTCCTCTCAACATTATGGCTCTACGATTCATCCATGTGACTTCTCTTATTTCTTTTTTTTTTACTTCTGTATGGTAATCTATTGTAAGCTTATATCACAGTTTTATCTACTCTCCAATATGTTCTGATTATGTGCCGTTTTTTGCTCTTGTGACTCTATTAAAATTTCTTTGCCTGTCTCCTGATTGCACATGCGCAAGAGCTTCTTTAGCGTGTACATTCCAGGTGTGTTACTCTTTAAATGGCTATATTAGCTTACATTCCCACCAGCGCTACGTAACTGTTCCTGATGATCCATGTCCTCTCCAAGAATTATTCTTAAAGTCTTAAAGTTGTCTAGACTTCTTTTATATTTTGGATATTATCTGTACTGTCCCTGAAACCCTCTCCCAGATTTTGACTTCTTTGTTTTTTTAACATTATGGTATATTTTCACGAACAGAACTTAAAAAATATAATTAGTTTAAGTTATTAGAGTTAGTCCTTTTTTGTTGTGGTTTTAAGAAATCTTTTTCTACCCCAGGTTTATAAAGACAATTTGCTACATTGTCTTTTTGAAAGTTGTTAAGTTTAACCTTTCACATTTTGGTTTTGAATCCACCTGGAATTGCTCTTGGTAGATGGTGTGAGGTGGATGCAACTTTAATTGCTCCCCCAACATGGATGGCCACTTGTCTTAACTGTTCCCTACTGACCCGTGTGTAGCCTTTGTCATGCTTGAAGTGATTGTATGTTTTTGGTTCTAGACTTTCTCATCTTTTCCTATGGGATAATTCCTATGCCTCGGGACCACACTGTCTCATATACTTGTAACTTCCCCTAAGTCTTGATATCTGGTTGAGCATTTCATGTTCTTTAAGTTGTAATCCTAACTTAGCTGATATCTGTATTACATGTATACTTGGAGATGGTAAGGGTTTTGCACTATTCACTTAAACATATATTATTGTAAAGAGAGTTTACCTTTCAAATTGTAAATGTTGAGGCCATTTGTTACAATGAAGTCTTTCTGAGAGTATTTTTATACCATGTATTTTTCTTTTCTTTTTTTTAAGGTAACCGTACTTTTCCCAAAATGCTGTATTGCAATTGGACTGGAGGCTATAAGTGGTCTACTGCTCTGGCTCTGAGGTACGCTTTGTTACTATACTAGTAAGTTTCAACGGCTGTTTGGATTTCTTTGGGATTAGTGGAATCTTCCAGATGCTGAGCTCAGGCCACTTCATTCTTCACTCAGATCCTACCACGTATGTTAGACTCTAGGAAACAGCTGGAAGAGTGGAAGATGATGAGCCCAGTACTCGTGGAGTTTCCTGGCAGGCGTGTTAGCTTTTCTTCCAAGGTGCCTGCACATTGGCTTTCCCATTCTGAATGTACCATGAATCAGTAAAATGCTGTGGACTATCTAAAATAGGTAGTTTTATGATGTGTATCTTTAGTTTTAAATAACTTATTATAAAAAAGTAATATGTGCCGAATACTGAAAACTGGAAAAATGAAAATGACAAAAACATTAAAAAGTGCCTATAATTTCACCATCTGGAGAGAATTATAGGCTTATATTTCTTACATAGAAATGCGCTGTTTGTTGAACTTTTCAACAGCACTTTAAGAAATTGTAGTAATTCTTCCCACCAAAGGAAAGGGCAGGTAAGACCCTGGTTAACGGATTAGCTAGTGAAAAGGTTATGCTGCCTACAGCTGAAGTATTGAGTTGGTGTCTGAGATCCTGAGGCCTGCAGCATTACAGACACAGGGCAGGATTTCACAGCCTCATCGCTGCTGACATTTTGGGCTGGGTGATCTTTCATCTTGGGGCTGTCCTGTGCATAGCAGGATGTTTCTCAGCATCGATGGCCTCGACCTACTACTTGTCAATAGCAAACCTTCCATCCCCTTCAGTTGCGACAGTCAGTATGTCTCCAGATGCTGCCAGGTGTCCCCTAGGGCACAGAATTGCCCCTTGCTGAGAACCGTTGCATTAGAATTTGGCTGGGGAAAGAAGGGTCTTGCCCGGCAGGAAAGGTGTAACTGGAAAGCAAAAGAGGAGGCCAGGAGAGAAAATGAGACTAACAAAAATAAGATAGGCCAGGCATGATGGCTCACACCTGTAATCCCAGCACTTTGGGAGGCCGAGGTGGGCGGATTGCTTGAGGTCAGGAGTTCGAGACCAGCCTGGCCAACATGTTGAAACCCCCGTCTCTACCAAAAAATACAAAAGCCAGCCATTTGTGGTGCGTGTCTGATCACTTGAGCCTAGGAGGAGGCTGCAGTGAGCTGGCACTGCACCACTGCACTCCAGCCTCAGAGACAGAGATTCTGTCTCAAAAAAAAAAAAAAAGATTGGTAACCATGGCTGAGAATGGTTCAAGTTAAAGGTAACAACTGGCTTTTTTTTTTAAAAATAAACTTTTGAAACTTGGAATAATTTTAATTTACAGAAAAGTTGAAAAGATAATAGAGTTCCTGTATATCCCTAACCTGGGTTTCCCTATATTGTTAACCTACAGCTAAAATTTGTAGGTTAATTTTAGCTAAAAATTGTATGTTTACTTCTGACATTTAAACAGTCTTCCTGCCCGTAATTATTTGCTGGTGTCATTTTGTGAAATAGTCACTCATGTTCCAATTAAGGGCTGTGATCATTGGAAGCTCTCTCTCAAATCTAACATAACGCGGTGATGGAACCCTAACTGGCCGCAGTTGGGGTGGAGGTGGTCTCATGGAATCCTCTCTGTTTGCCATCACAGCATCACCCTTGGTGGGTTTGGAGCAGACCGTTTCTATCTGGGCCAGTGGCGAGAAGGCCTCGGCAAGCTCTTCAGCTTCGGTGGCCTGGGAATATGGACGCTGATAGACGTCCTGCTCATTGGAGTTGGCTACGTTGGACCAGCAGATGGCTCTTTGTACATTTAGGTGTGGTATGTGCTTCAGAAAGGAGCGGTGCTTAGAAAAAGCCCTTTGTCTGTAGGAATTGATGTGGTGTGAGTGATACATTTCTGTTTTTAATGTACAGCATCTGTACTTTGTTTGCCTTGATAAAGGTAAAATAAAGAAATGAAACACTGAACTATGCTAATCTGGAATTTGTTTTTATTTGCCTGAAATATATTTTTTTTCTGGGAAAAAATTAAAACTTACTTAACCCAGGAGAATGACTTCTGTAGTGATTGAAAATCAATTTAATTCCTATGACTTTAGTTTTGTATTGCTCAAGTCAAACTATATCACTTGTATCCCCAGCCCAAATGTAATCTGCCTTGAAAACCTTTCAGCTATGATTGCAGGAAGTGGGATGTGTTTTTATTGCCAGCTAATTGAAGTTATTTGGCTCAACTCCAGTCATCTGTAAGTTTTTCAGTGTAATATGTATGTAGTCTGGTCTGCATATATGAAAATTTGAATTGAATGTTTATATCTAGTTATGGTTTAAATTTTCCTAGTAGTATATAAAAGAGTGCTGAAAAATGAATAAAATTGCAAGTTAAGAAATATTGTGGGCCTGTTTTCTATATTAAATGTAATCTTGAATAATCATTACAACTTACCTTTATTGTTAAGAATAACATTTTGATTTTTCAGGCCGTTACTCCATTCTAAGAGTCATAATGGGCTGGTTTATTGACACAGTGGAAATATATAAATGTTTTTGAGTATAGATCTGTTATAGACCCTTTGTTGGGGAAAAAAAGACCCGTTATTAATTTAAAAAGATTTTTACTCAAGGTTGCTTTTGAAACATTTAAAAATT
>CAUYLG010021256.1:0-42568 GCA_963573385.1 Cacajao melanocephalus | reverse complement strand
TCCTCAGCAATTGCATAGCATTTCACAGGTTTAAGTAAAACACTGGTTGGCTGCTTGTTTGTTATTTTCATCCCTTATTCCTTCCTGTCTCCATTATTAAGCACAATTATTGGCATAAAAGAAGTTTTTAATACCCATTTTTAGACTGCATTCTAGCCTGGGCAATAGAACAAGAATCCCATTCTCTCCCTCTTTCTCTTCCTCTTTCTTTCTCCCTTACATTCTTTTTTTTTCTTTCTTTCACTCTCACTTTCTTTCCTCTTTTTCTTTCTTTCAAAAATAAAAAATTAAAATTAAAATTATAAATTAAAAATTAAAAAAAGACTCACTGTCTGCTCTGTGGGTCATTGCTTGGGACTAACACTTGGGAGAGCACAATAGTAAACTGCCAGTAAGCTAGACATCGAGTTTTTAAGAGGAATTAAGGAGGAATGGCAGAGTGAGGAAGGATCATACAACCAAAGATTTAACTACCAATGAATGATCTGATCCCTGAAGATGGGAAAGTGAGTCTGCTATGGAGAAGGGCCAAGGAGAGCAGGGTAAGTGGGCAGCTGTGGGAGCCACTTCCCACAGCCTAGAGTCTCTGAAGGGCCACAGATTCGATTCCCACCCTACATTTCCAGGACGACTTACCGGAGGTTGCCATTGCTGGAGTAAAAATGTTGAATTGCCTGTGCTCAGAGACCTGGCCACTCAGCTTCCAGGCATTATAGGTGCAAATGACTTACTCCATCCCACGTCTAGTGGTGGCGTGGTTACGCCAGGAAGCCTTTACACACAGGGAAGCTTGAACACGGGGAAGTTCAAGAGAATCAGTGTGTTACTGTCCATACTGGGAAAGGATCTGAAAATTTGTTTCTTTGGCTGTCTTCCATGTCTGACACAGTGTTTTTCTCTTGGCTTCTTGCCCTTTCTTATTTCATTTTTAATACCACTAATCGTTATATTTTTCTTTTCTTTCCCTATATATACATTTTTAAAACACTGCAGTGTGTGAGGTCAGAGAGGAGATTCTCTAGCTGTACTTAAGTTGTAGATTTAGCTGAGCCAGCTGGAGCATCACCAAATGCCAACCTGGTGCAGCCTAAAGCAGGTATTCATGTTACATGGAATTTTCAAATAAGTTGTGGAAAGTTCATATTTTTTAGCATTACCAGGAAACACATATTCTTTCATAAATTATTGATTGACACTCTGTTTCCAAAAGGCTTTTGAGGTAGCTTTTTGTTGATACTAGGTTCCCATTTTCATTTAATGGGAGGAAAGCTTAAGGAGAAAGAGGCACAGGCAGGTAAAATTTTGATGGGAGAAAATGTAGCAATAAATCTGAAGTATCCACGTCACAATAGAAGATCTGCAGAAGCTACAGGCCAGTGGAGAAGAGTGACACATGTGCTCAGAAAAAGTGGTGAGAAAAAGAAATTTCAAGTGAAAGACAAACTTTTCTTCAGTTGTGCCATATTCTATCCATCTTCACAAAACCCAAGAAACATTGTATCGCTACTGTGGACTTTAAAAATAATACAGAAATAGAAATAACATATTATTCTCTTAAAGGTTCTATCATACAGAATACCAAGTAAAATATTAAAGCACCAATTTCCTTATCTCTTCTACTCATCCACCCCAAAGATAACTACTTCATAGAGTTTACAGTTTTTTTCTAGACATTTACATATGTTTTCAAATATGAATGTGATTGCTATCTGTCTTTACATCAGCCCATGGAGCTTTGTATTCTTTTAAACAGCAACATGTATACTCGATTATAAATGAACCCTACTTTATTTGACCATTCTCCTGTGGATGGACAATGAAGTTTTTTTCCTACCCTGTTTTATTTAAGAACATTCTTTCATGATCATCATTATCTAAATCAAGGATCTGCATGTCTATGAATCATGAAAACTTACAGAAATGTGGAATTAAGGTCAACCTAACATTTTCCTTTATAAAGAGAATTGTGAAATGTACCAATAGAATTAAGACCAAGAAACACACTTTCAATAAATATATGAAAATTATTGTCCAAAAAGACATCATTTCTCTAGAATCCATAGGGAAGACAGTCGAAAGAGAGAAAAATAGAGAGAAATAGGGAGAAAGGAAGAGAAATAAAATGTTTACACTTTTGGAAGCTCAGTATTGAGCTTCCGAGTAGAATGAATAGACACAGTATTAATTCACTTTGAAATACATTTTCTGAAATAAAGCATCTCAGCTTTCAAAAGTCCAAAAATATGAGTAAATTTGCCAAGTTTTAAAATTACTTAAAAAATAGAAGCAGAAACTTTCCTCAAATTTCCTATTTTCCGTTTAAAATACACACACACACACACACACACACACACACACACACACACACACACAGAGATATACTGTGGACTAGATAAAATGGCTTTTTAGATTTTAGAAACCAGGAGCTACATTTCATAAAACAATGCCATTGTCCTGCAATCCCCTAACTTCTTCAATATTGTTACAAAATACTTTTTGTGTGTTTGCAACGGAGTCTCCCCATGTCGTCCAAGCTGGAGTGCAGTGGCGCGATCTCTCCTCCCAAGTTCAAACAATTCTCCTGCTTCAGCCTCCAGAGTAGCTGAGATTACAGGCATGCACCACCACACCCAGCTAATTTTTATATTTTTAGTAGAGACGGGGTTTCTCCATCTTGGCCAGGCTGGTCTCGAACTTCTCACTTCAAGTGATCCACCGCCTTGGCCTACCAAAGTCCTGAGATTACAGGCATGAGCCACCATGCCCAGACTAATGTTGTTACAAAATACTTTGGAAAGTACGTTACATTTTTGTCTATATATGTGAGTCAGCTTATATGAAGCCAAGGTAAATATCACATATGAGGGATAGTTTATCATCTCTTCCGATCTCCTGCAGCACTAGTCACCAAACTTGGAATTCCTTTAAGGCTGCATTTATAAAAATGTGCAGTATCTAGTCATCAAGAAGCAGCTGAGGATCTAAATTTATCAGTCTGGAAAATAACTTGACACCAACCATCTTTGCTCCTCAGAGGCTGAAAGATTCAGAAGCAAAGTTTTGAGGCACAGACAAGGTCACAGACAAGGTCACAGACACAGTATGGTCTCAACCGGCTCATTAAATTTTTCTGCCAGTTACCTTTTTATGTGCATTTATTTAAACAATACATATAGAACTTTTATAGCCCAGGCTGTATTCTAAAGGCTTTGCCCCCATTGCTGGTTTGTCATCTGCAAACTGGGAAAAAAAGTAATAACACTTACTTCAGAGAGTTGTGAGGTTATATGAGGTTGTAAGTTTGTCTGAGGCCATATCTACTTCATCTTCTTTGGGTTCATCCTTTTCTGATTCCCTTAATCATTGGTTCATTCAGTCCCCCAGTTCACTGTGATGAAGATTAGATGGAACCTAGAAGTTCTATCCAATCCCATCTTTACTAGTCCCCAAGTTTTTCTTGAGTGCTCAGTAGAAATTTATGATTTAAGAAATTTAATACTTAAATCTTTTTTTTTTTTTGAGATGGAGTTTTGCTCTTGTCACTCAGGATGGAGTGCAGTGGCATGATCTTGGCTCACTGCAACCTCCCCTCCCAGGTTCAAGAGATTCTCCTGCCTCAGCCTCCTGAGTAGCTGGGATTACTGGAGCATGCCACCACACCCAGGTAATATTTAAATCTTTAATATTTAAATAATATTTAAATCTTGAATTAAAATATTATCAATACAAAACCTAAAAGAGGAGAGCCAAAAGCAGAAACTATGGAATTTTAAAAATAGTTTTGAGAAATTATGAAAGCTTTTTCCCTTTAACTCTCATGTGAGAACAAAATTTGGTATCTGGGAAAGAGAGAGTTTGCTGAACCTTATAATGGATTTAGATCAATGTAAATCAGTTTGTGTTTTTCTAAAGATATTTCTCTGGTTAGGGTAACTATTAATCACATGTTAATTAGCGACAGCGACCCAATATTAAAAGTCAAGAAACAAACTAACGAAAGATTAAACAATCAGTATTGTAGTATATTGTTAGGTGTACACCACCGCCCCCCACCCCCACACACACATCCATTTCCAGGTATGTGCACCTTTCAAGACTCACTGTTTACCTGCTACGGAATGCACGTTCAAGCCTCCTGGAAGCCTGAGCTGATCTCTCCCGCAAGCAGGTAACTCATGGTTTTCCCCTCTCTAATGCAGGCCCCTAATGGTGTGACTTCTAGTTGTAGATTTATATTATACAAGTTCAGTAACATGGAGCTCATTTCACCTTACAAGGTGCCCAGCTTCTCGAGATCTATTTAGTTCAAAACACCCAGCCTCACAAGGTAATTAGGTGAGCCACAAGATTGGGGTTTCCTGGTAAGCAACTGCTTTTCTGTAGTGTTTTCACTTTTTCTTGGGCTTTCAAGGAACTTAACGCTCCTTTGCCAAGCACCAGAAAGTTTTGATTTTATCAAGATTTCCCTTTCACATGTCCCCAAGGCTCTGAAAATCACTTTTAAACCATTAATTTTACCTAAAAGTCCTATTTCTGGTTTCTTCAGTTACTAGTTAAACAAAATTGGGGTTTAAAGTGCTGTTAGTTGGCTGAGCACAGTGGCTCATGCCTATTATCCCAACACTTTGAGAGGCTGAGGCAGGTAGATGACTTGAAGTTATGAGACCAGCCTGGCCAACATGGTGAAACCCTGTCTCTACTAAAAATACAAAAAATTAGCCGGGTGTGGTGGTGTGTGCCTATAATCCCTACTGGGGAGGCAGAGGCAGGAGAATTGCTTGAACTGAAATGTGGAGGCTACAGTGAAACGAGATTGCACCACTGCACTCCAGCCTGGGTGACAGAGCAAGACTCCATCTCAAAAATAAAAATAAAAATAAAAATGAAGTACTGTTAGGTCTTCCCCTCAGAGGAGTATCTACTTTGGGGACTAACTTTTTTCTCCTATGAAAGTAGCAAGTGTTGTGGGGAATTTAGAAAATTCAAACCAAAAGGGGAAAAATTGGAATACCCTCTAATTTCATCATCCTAACTCACCAATAACATTTTAATGTACATCCTTAAAATTTTTTTCATGTCTATTTTTGCAAAAATAAGCTTATTTAGTACATAATATTTCATATACCAAAAGTATCTTCTGTGATTATAATTTTCTCTCACATCTATTTTAATAATCTATTACATGGATGTACTTTAATTCATTTAACCAATATGCTGCTGTCTCAGGTTATTAGACTCTGAGGACTTCCGCCTAGAAGAGACACCCACTGGAGACCTTCAGAACAGGAGCCCATGGTGTGATGGGAGTTCTTTTCCAATGAGGAGAACCAGAATGCATTTACAGCTGAGTGTGAAATGCATAGATTTTATCAAGTGGAGGATTATTTAGAGATGTGTTTCCATTTATGAAATGAACAGTCCTATCCTGTGCTAAGAAGCTACAGAGTTTAAACACTAAACCTCTCTTGAGATGTCTGCCCATCTCACGATATATTTATTTAAAAGTGATGTTACTTCAGGCTGGGCATGGTGGCTCACGCCTGTAATCCCAGCACTTTGGGAGGCCAAGGTGGGCGGTTCACCTGAGGTCAGGAGTTCAAGACTAGCCTGGACAACATGGTGAAACCCCATCTCTACTGAAAATACAAAAATTAGCCAGGCATGGTGGCAGGTGCCTGTAATCCCAGCTACTCAGGAGGCCGAGGCAGGAGAATCAATAGAACCTGGGAGACAGAGGTTGCAGTGAGCCGAGATTGCACCACTGCACTCCAGCCTGGGTGACAAGAGCGAAACTCCATTTCAAAGAAAAAAAAAAGTGATGTTACTTCAAAGCCATGTTTACCTTAAGACAGACACAGTCAGATAGCTACCAAAACAATTATAACCATGTGTATACACATGGGCCAATATACACTCAGATTTCTTGGCTTGTCCACTCAGAGGGCCTGGAGGCAGTAACACACACCCCAGTAGCAACAAGCACCTAGATCTTGGTTTCTATACCATTCTCCAAAAGAAACCAGAGCTCTTTGGAGAAGTGGCTGATTTTAGGGCTGAGGCAGAGAATACGTAAGATGAACCTGAAATATCTTGCAGTGACAGAAAGGGTTTACAAAAAGAAAAAAAAGATCAGACATGTCAAAGTGACAAAGGTGCCAAACTAAAAGAGCTCCCAATGGCTAAAGCTGGAACACTTTCAACAGCAAAATAAATAACATAGTCTCATAGTATAATAAAATAAATATCCATGAGTACATACTGGTCTAAACAAATGACTGAATGGAGAAAAGAGCCAAATCTCCTATACAGAACTCTAACTTATGTAGGTACTCCCACCTTCCACTCTCCTCCCCCAATTTCTTCCAAAGAGTAAGGTATAGAAAGGAAAAAATAAGCAACTTGATAGTGAAGGAACCTGGCCAACACTACCTCGGCCTGGTAGTCAAGGTTAACATCACCAGTGCCAAGTCATAGAAACAGCATGTTCCTCCTGAAATTATCTGTTAAATTAAATTATCTGTTAAATTAAACTATCTGAATCTTATCTGTTGATAAGAAATTATCAACAGAGTAAACAGACAACCTACAGAATCGGAGAAAATATCTGCAAACTATGCATCCAACAAAGATCTAATATCCAAAATCTATAAGGAACTTAAAAAACCCCATTAAAAAGTGGGCAAAGGACATGAACAGACACTTCAAAAGAAGATATACACATGGCCAACAAGCACATGAAAAAATGCTCAACAGCCTACTAATCATTAGTAAAATGCATATCAAAACCACAATGAGATACCATCTCACACCATCAGAATGGCTATTATTAAAAAGTCAAAAAAATAACAGATGGCAGCAAGGTTATGGAGTAAAGAGAACACTTATACTGGTGGGAGTGTTAATTAGTTCAGTGTCTATGGAAAGCAGTTTGGAGATTTCTCAAAGAATTTAAAACAGAACTACCATTTGATCCAGCAATTCCATTACTGGGTATATACCCAAAGAAATATAAATTGTTCTACCATAAAGACATATGCACATATATGTTCATCACAGCACTATTCACAATAGCAAAGACACAAAATCAACTAAATGCCCATCAACGGTGGAGTGGATAATGAAAATGTGTTACATGGACACCATGGACTACTACACAGCCATAAATTAGAGTGATAGCATGTCCCTAGAAGTAACATGAATGGAACTGAAGGCCATTATCCTAAGTGAATTAATGCAGGAACAGAAAAATACTGCAGGTTCTCACTTATAAGCGGGAGCTAAACATTGAGTACACATGGACACTAAGAAGGAAACAGTAGACACCAGGGCCTACTTGAGGGTAGAGGGTGGGAAGAGAGAGGACTGAAAAACTACCTATTGGGCACTAAGCTTATTACCTGGGTGACAAAATAATCTGTGCACCAAACTCCTATTACACATAAGTTACCCATGTAACAAACCTGCACATATACACCCAAACCTAAAATAAAAGTTGGAAAGGAAAAATACATTAAGAATTACACTGGATAACATTTAAAAAGTTAAACATATATCACAGCAATTTTATTCCTAAAAATGTGCCCAAGATAAATGAACGCATATATCCACGAAAGCTTATGCAATATCATAGTGAAATCGCCATTGAAAAATTGTAACTGAGACAGTGAAAGAGATCTGGCCTAATCAACTCCATCTTGCTTCTAACCTCCAAGCTGTCCTTGTTCATTCTTGGGCATAGGACAAACTCACTCTGAGAAGAACTTAGAGTTTAGAGTTTAAAACAAAGATGACAATCCTTTCCCAAAGCAGACCTCTTCTTGCCTGGGGACTAGGTAGCTTTTGTGGGAGTAACATATTAGCCAACTCTAAAACATATTCAAAAGATGGCCATTATTGTTTACTTAACAGACAAAATTTAAAAATATATATGGTGACTATTTCCCCTTGCTTTACAAAGGGAAATCAATATAGTAACAAATCTGTGAATAGCACGTTTGGCCTTTTTAAAATCCAGTATATTAAATATTCACTTCTATCATAAAGGTCTAAAAAGTATGAGATAGTTTTAAATCTCTGCAGTAATAGCAGTTACCTGACAAAGCTAGCTCCAAAGTGAATTTAAGTATGCTTTAAATGTGGATCTAAGGACATTTTATACACATGTCTACTTTAATAAATATATGGGATGTCTGTTCCTCTACCCCTAGAAGATGCAGATTCTTAAATATCTATATTTTTGTCAAATATTCCTTTAAATGTCAAAACTAGAAAAGACACTCTCTCTATATATAATATACATATAAATTATATATATATATATTTTTTTAGACAAGGTCTCGTTTTGTTACCCAGGCTGGAGTGCAGTGGCATGATCACAGCTCACTGCAGCCTTGACATCCTGGGCTCAAGCAATTCTCCCCCCTCAGTCTCCCAAGTAGCTGGGACTATAGGTGCACACCTGGCTAATATTTGTGTTTTTTTGTAGAGACAGGATTTCGCCACATTGCTTAGGCTGGTCTTGAATTACTGTGCTCAAACGATCTACCTGCCTCAGCCTCCCAAAACACTGGGACTACAGGCATGAGCCACTGCACCCAGCCAAGGACACACACATATTTTAAGATATATCTTTAAAGTTAAGAAAAATTTGAGAAAAGAAAAAAAAATCATAATACTCAAGACACCATGGTTCTCAAACTGCACCAAGGTACTCCAAGCCACTGAAACAAACTCACATAGACACAAGGTGAACTATTAGCTTGTGCTCAGTTTTCAACACAGCATCACGCTACATTCCATTTAATGGTGTCATGTTTGCAAAGCTGGCTGGGTTTTCAGTGGCTGTGATGATTAAAAACATGTATGGTGCAAAAATCAGCATGAAACAGAAAATGAAGATCGCAGTGATTTGATAAGCTATACGGTGCTCAACAGATGCACATATCCCAATCATAGTTAACTCTAAGAATGAAAAGAATGAATTCTTTCATTTACATACAACATTTTTTTCAAATGGCTATGTTGTTAGGATATAACATTTTGTTTCATAACTATTAATAAATGGAACTATTACTTTGACCTAGGGACACTATTAAAATTACTAAGAAACTGTGAAGGACAAAGTTTGGAAACTCTATATTAAATTCACATCAGGTACTCTAGCACTGTGATCAAAAAAAGAAAAAACAAGTAAAAAATGCCATTCAAAATATATCTCATTCAATGATGTATCCTGAAGTTTCTCTTTAAGCAAAAATCTAACAAAATAGGCCAGGACAGCAGCATAACCATTAAATTAAGTAAATAAATACTACAAGCCATCTCATTTCTTTAAAAAAATCTCTGGGTACTGGCCAGGCGCAGTGGCTCATGCCTGTAATCCCAGCACTCTGGAAGGCCGAGGCAGGTGAATCACTTGAAACACGGAGCTCGAGACCAGCTTGACCAACAGGGCAGCAAAACTCCATCTCTACCAAAAATACAGAAGTTAGCCAGGAGTGGTGGCACATGCCTGTGGTTCCAGCTACTCAGGAGACTGACGCAGGAGAATCACTTGAACCCAGGAGGCAGAGGTTGCAGTGAGCCAAGATTGCACCACTGCACTCCAGCCTGGGCAATAGAGCAAGACTCTGTCTTGAAAGAAAAAAAAAATCTCTGGGTATTTATCACAAACTTTTGGGAAATCTCAACTGTGTGATATATGGCTAATTCAGTCACTAAAGAACCATGTTATTCTAATTATTGAATCTGAGTAACAGGAATATTGGGGTGTGCTAATGGCATTATTCTACGTTCTACTTTTGTGTATGCTTGAACATTTCACAGTAATTTTAAGACTGCTGAACACCTAACATTCATGATATACATTATTCTTGGTATTCTCCCACAAGCAAAATAAGCACTATAAATAAGCAGTTCAATCTACTATATCCTCACTACTAATCACAAAATTGAAGTTGTTTTCCAAAAGAATCGAAAGATGAGATTTTCTTATACTTGATACATTTTTAGTCCACTGAAACATTCTTAGAGTATCAATCGTCCTAATGCAATTAGATAAAGGCATCTTGACAAAAGGCTTTTGTGTTTTCCACACCATTTATGTAGCCATATTAGATGAGAATTTTAAAAAGTTTTCTCTAATAATGCTATTTTTTAAAAAAGAATGTTTTGGCAGGTTTCATATGGAATGACATTCTGAAATATAAAAAACCCATTTATTGATTAGAATTTGACACACTATTTGAAAACAGTGAAGTTAACCCAAGATTCCTAGCTGCTTTGCTTAGAATATAATCGATATTAATTCATTAGAATAATTCACCAATAATCTACTGAAAAAACAAAAAGCAAAAACAAAAATAGCTGTGTGGCGTTTAACATAGCTTTTGATTAAAAAAAGTATTATTGTAAGAGGCAGAATGTCAGTTTTGAAATATAGGAGTTCAAGATAAAAACCTAATACTTTTGTTATGAGTTATGCCAAAACAGGAAAAAGTTTTCAAAATATAGTTGTGTTAAATAGTCTTCTCAGATAGCAGAAGGCAAGGCAACGGCATTGACTTGAAAGGAAACAGACCATAGTAATATGGCTGCCTGAAAGTAACTATAGAATTCAGTTTCTCAACATGATTATTTCTTCTAATCTTCACATTGATGACTCACTAGTACATTTACTTTTGATAGGTTTAATCAACTCTGATAACATAGTTCCAAAGAATTAAAAGGACCTGATTTATGTATCAAACAAAGGTTAATTTGTTCTTGAGAAATGACAAAAGATTTGGTCAAATGTAAATGTATGCAAGAAGTCACATAAGTCTGTGTGTACATACATACATATGATTTTAATAAGTGCATGTGTATACACACACCTTTAGCTCATCATTTAAATAAAAAGCTATCCAATGTTTTATGTCCATATGCCCCCCATTAACACTGAGCAAAATGCTAACCCCTCCTATCTATGTAAGGGAAATGATTAAGTTGTTATATAGAAACCCTTGACACTATATGCAATTTCTTATGTCCCTTATTCTGATAATGTCTGTCCTCTTGGCTCTTACTTCTTGGACTTTCTCATAAACATGGAAGCTTCATGACAAACTGTGAAAATCATCATTTCCTCCTTTATGAAGTATACTGAAGACAAAAGGGATTAAAGCCGTTTCACATTTAGCAAAGCTATTTTATGGCAACATTGTTACAACACAAAATAGACATTGCAGTTTATAATTAACAATTACATAGTGATTTCATAACAATACTACTTACTCCAATTAACAAAATATTTCTTTATAAAAAATATGTTCAAAAGGAAGTTTACATTCACGTCTTCATTTAATATCAAGGTTGTTAACAATGGTCTTAGGAAATGCAAAGACAGAAAACTACTCACCTTAAAAATCTGTATTCTTGAAAGATATATACTCCACTTGGATACTGCTCAAGGTTCAGGCTTCCTGGACAACTCAGAGGATTCTGGAGTTGTGCTTAATATACCCAAGAAATAGCCGAATTTCCTAAGCTTTCATAATTTTTCTAACCAAGGGCCCTTAACCAAGTTAAAAGACACCGCAGGGTTCAAAAGTGAACAAATATGTTGTTTTTGGGTTTTTTTGAGATGGAGTCTCACTCTTGTCACCCAGGATGGAGTGCAGTGGTGCAATCTCTGCTCACTGCAACCTCTATCCCCCAGGTTTAAGCGATTCTCACGCCTCAGCCTCCCAAGCAGCTGAGATTACAAGCGTGCACCGCCATGCCCAGCTAATTTTTATATTTTTGGCAGAGATGAGGTTTCACCATGTTGGCCAGACTGGTCTCAAACTCCTGACCTCAAGAGATCTGCCCGCCCTGGCCTCTCAAAGCGCTGAGATTACAGGCGTGAACCAGGGCGCCTAGACACAAATATGTTAATGAGTAAATTAAGATGGTGCTGCTCAAATGATTCTAATTCAGGAAACTTAGGTTGCAGGTAGGTAATCTCTAGTTCTCTAAAGAATAATACCCAAATGACAGGAGGATTTATGTGTTGGTGCAGTAATAGCTCAGTCTCAGTTTCATGACCTAGCTAAAGTCAGAATTGGAGCAGTGGCTACAGCATAGGGGTGGCTTTCTCTTTTCTGAAGGAAAAGTAAAAGGAGTAGGAAGAAAGAGGTTGAAACAATAGCCTATGCAGTTGTTGCCCAGATCTTGAAATTAGCAACAAGTACATCAGGTGTCCTAAATATTACCTAACAGGCCCTGGGAGTGTCTGACATACAACATAAAATATGTAGTAGAATCAGTTCCAGAATCTTGTTCCTGGATCTGAATTTAGCTATAACACCCTCAGCAAGACAGTCTCTATGGCCTGCATTTCTTTCCTATAGGTTTAACAAAGATTCACCTGTAAGTTTGATGAAGATAGGCTAGGTACGGCCCTCAATAAGAATTTATTCTGGCTTGCAGATTTAAAACTGTAAATGCTTCAATTCTACTTTCTGATTCAATTTTTTTTAATTTGACATCTGTTTATTGTATTTTTTAACTCCTCAGGTTATGTAATAATAGGCATCCAAGGTTGAGAAACAGACAAAAAAGGTTAAAGTTCAGTGAGACACCGAGGCCTCTTCAATACATAAAAATAAGGTTGGAATATACCATCTTGACACTCTTTGGGGGATTCCATATCTCTTCACTTGCCATTAAGTGAAATGTTCAGAAATTTAAGAGTTAACAATGCCACCATTACTGCTGTCAAATCCTTCAGTGATTAAAAAGATACTCAAGTTCCCTCAATCATCCGGTGTGGTTAAATGACTTCAATAAGAACAAACGATGTACTTTCCAAGTGTGGAGACATCCAACCTGTATTCAGCTCCCCATTACATTTTGGATTTGGGCCAATGAAAAGAGCATCCATTGGGGTGATAGCTAAGGTGTGTCCTCGCCACATATCAGTGAGACTTCTGGAGGGGAGTAGCATGGAATGGTGGTTATAACATTGGGCAAGAGGACGTCAGAGAACTTCTGAAAGACAGGGCTATCTCTAGAAACTCACCTACTCTAAGTAAGGAGACAACACTTTCAAAGCCCATTTATCCCTGATGGTCAATTATACACTGAGAACTTCCTTTTTAAGATAGCCTGGATTCTAGCTGTAGCTCCCAACAATTAGCTATATATAAGTGATGATGGGTGACTTCATTATTGTCAAAGCCAAAGCATATTCTCTGTCAGCTTTTCAAAAAACATGCAGTAAAGAGAGATTCCTATCAGGAGAACTTTGATGGGTGTTTTTCAAGGGTCATCTCACAGCAGAAGAGTCCTCAAGTGGTCAGACCTTGCCAACAGCTTCAAATAAAAGTAACTAGGATTCAACTTTTCAGTGCATTTTGATGTTTCCCTTTGTGTTGTATCTGATGATAAAAGAACTTAAAAAAAAACCACTATCCAGCTTCTCCATTCTGTTTCCTGCTATGCTTTTTCTTGTTTACAAAATAGGAATTTATGGCTGGATCTGATGTTGAAAATTTAATACAGTTACCTCATGTCACAGATGAAGAACAGAAATGACTTGACCAAGTTCATATTGTTGTTTAATGGCAGGGCAAAGCACTAAAGATGGATGGTCCTACCTTCCTAATTTGAATCTCCTTATTCTCTACAGGTTAGGGTCAAGTTACTCAGTAAAACAGGCTATCAGGAGGTTAAGCCCAGTGAGGAAACAAATGTTTATGATGCTTCTTTGACTACATGCATGCAGTTTACCTCAAGATTAAGGGATAAAAAAAGACTAGAAAACAGTGTAACCCTATCTCCTAAATATATCTAAAGGCATGTCTTTAGAAATTATGCCAGGCTGTTATTTCTTACAGAGCTGATGATCATAGATGGGGCCTTTAAGGTAGGACAGGGTATTTGGTTCTTAAAAATGATTTTGTGCCTGCCAATCTTAGGAATAAATGATGCTTTCAATGATCTGCCTCTTTCTGTCTACCTAAAAGGTACAAAGAAAAAGAATATATTTAATTAGAGATGTATCCCAGGTAGATGGTAAGCAATGGGAATAAAGTCATGATATGCCCAGAATAACCAATGATGAATGCTATTAGCCAGGTAGCCACCATTCTATTCTTAATCAAAAATAAGCATCCCATAAGTTTATATAACGTTAGGTGTCAGAATACACTCAATGAAAGGACAATCAAGACTAAGGAAACCTGACATTTAATTCTGAAATTCATTAAGTAACTATGCCTAAGCTGAGCTTATTTTCTTAACTGTAAAATGGAAGTGCAACCTTTAACTTTTCTCAGTGGCTCAGATGAAATACTGTAAAGGTACAGAGTAATGCTATATGGCACAAAGCAAAAAGTGCTGTGCAAAAGACAGGGTGTGCTAAATATTAGGAAAGTTCTGAGTTCCAGAAAATTGAGATTTTTAAGAAACTATGTCATGTCAAGATGTGTTCTGAAGAAACAATTTTCCCAGTGTTATATTAAGAAGTATATACTAACTATATATTAGGATGGATTATATAAAAGGTGTTCAAAAAACAAGTGTCAGGAAAACACTAAGCAGAATTTAACAACTGCCTTTAACTTCAGAATTTCTCAGTTTTGAATATAAGTATGCCATGAATCTCCAACAAAGGACAAGCGAGCTTACTTTCCCTAAACTTACATGACCACCTAATCCTTTTTACATGGACCTTCTCAGTGGAGCAGTGTTCCTTAGTACACACTTAGGGAACACACATGCTTACTACCTATTTTTCCAAAATTCCTACTATTTGCTTCAATACAAAATCCTAAGACACTGTGGCTAGAAATTTTTTTTCATATAAACATAAATGTGTACTGACACATGTTGATGTTGGTAAGCATTTGATAAAGGTTATCTATTAGCTCTCAAATAACATGACTCTAAATCTGTTAAGACCAGATCATGAACATATCCTCCTTCCAGAAGGCCATAATGAGTACCTCCTCATCAGGATAGAAAATGTGCCCTTTAAGTTTTGTAGGAGTCAAATACCCCTATGTCTTGGGGACAGATTTCTGTTAAGACAGACAGAAACTCTTCCCTTGCTGGTCCAGCAGCAGTTTTCTTGTTCTCTGAACCAGCCAGAATAAAAAGATGACTTCCGCCATGCATCATTTTGTTGTTTATCTAACACTGAATCCCAAATAAAATTTCATACCTCATTAATAGATCTGACCTTTTAAACTAGAAAAGAGGCAGCAACCTGAGATGGAATTGTTAAGAGAAAAACATGGTAACATTCCTAGCTAAAATACTGAGAGAAATGGAGAGTTTAAGTCAACTACTATCTATTTTTACAGTACTTATGTGAGTGTTATAAAAGATCTGTTAGAAACTGGTGTCAATGGAAACAAGTCCTGCACCAGTTCTTGAATCATCTCTTACAGCTAGCAGAAAGGATTACAAGGTTTAGCAAACATCTTGCATGGAACAAGATTGTTCACAGACATCTGAGCAACGAATAATATGTGTATAGATTAGATCTAAGAGTTCATTTTACAACTGTTTACTAGATGATATAAGCATTTTTCCTCTCCCATTTGTAAGCTGTAGGTACGCATCATGGCTTCTGTGATCTCAGGGCTGTTTCTCTAACCAGCAAAAGAAGAGATTAAAATGCTCCTCTTGACCTCTATCTGCATTACACCAGAAACGTCACTGAGCCAGTTTCTTCTAGGGAGAGAACAGAAACCTTCTATGCAAGGCTGCAGGAGGCTGGTAATACAGGGCTAGGAGGATAAAGTTACTTACTAATAAACAAGCTGACACTGAACAACATGGCATCTATGTGGAACATGGTTTGCAAACATTTTAAGACCATTCATAGACATCTGAGACCACTCAGTTTCTTCCTCCCAGGGCTGTGAAATAAAATTCAAAAGTAAATCAACAAATTCCTGGTGCTTTCCATCTTTCAGTAGCTTACATTTTTACAGCCTCAGCGTTCTTCAAAAGTGGCTGGAATAGCCCACCTATACCTTTATCGGATATGTTCATCTCTCACCCATTGGAGAAATAAGATTACTAATAAAAAAAAATTGATTCTCCAAAAGGAATATAAACACAGTAAGTAACACTGGTAAATAATGGGTGTTTCTAACAGTTCTTAGAAACTGGGGGAGATAGAAGCCTATTACTACCCCCAAACTCACTCATCTTCATACATCTTCACAGAGACATCAATAGCAACAGTGACTTTATACATAAAGAATAAGTGAGGCAAAGGCAAAAGCAGTATCAATCTGTCTGAGTGTAGGCAATGGTGCTTTGATTATTTACCCGTACAAACTCTTCAGTCCCTTTTGGTTATCCCCAGCTCAGCTCTTAAGCCGTAGATTTTTGCTGTAGAGAACTCAGATGTGATGTAGCCAGCTCCAGTAACTCTTTTCACAGTACTGCATGTCAATAATGGGAATGATTTCTAATCAATTTAAACTGCACACGGTACTTTAATAGAACAAGAAGTTTATTACTCCCACTCAGTAGTTCCTGGGGGCTTTGATGTTAAGTCATACATAATTCGAGAAATACCAGGAATCTTCTTAATCTCAGTGACCATCTTTAACACCACCTGTTATTAAAAAAAAAAAAGATTATATAGAAGAGCCAGCATCCACTGCATGTCCAACAGTCCTAGAGGGCTTACATTTATAATTTAAAATTAAAATTTGACTATTTTCACTACTGTCCTCATGTGTATGGGATGGTTTCTGATTAATCTTACATAATGAATCTATTCCACTCTGCAGGGATAGGTTTAAGTTAGTAAGGTTTAAAATATTAGTGACTTAAACGCAGTATTACTCAAAGTGTGATCCACAAACAGGTGCTAGTCTGCAAGTTGTGTTTGTGACTGAGCCCCAAGTGCTTAAGAACATATAGCAATTTGACATCGCTGTGGAATCCAAGCATGTGATTTTATGCGTTTAACCCAATGCTCTGCAAATTATCTGTGGCTTAAACATACAACTCTAAGGGCCACGAAGGTGGCACAGAGTACACTGTAATAATAATTATCAAGTACATAAGAGGAGAGAATAGCCTGCTCACTTGTCAAATTTGGCAAATTTGAGCCTAAGAGAAAACTGACTCTAAGCCACATTCCCCAACCCAGCTACCTAGCTATAACCACAGCCTCAAATCAGTGCACTGGAGCCAGTGGCCCAACTAATACAGTCTCACTTTGATTTTCACTAGCTATTATGCAAGTAGCTCCTTTGGAATGTTCTGGTAGAGACAAAGAAGGATCAAAAATTGAGTTGGAATTAGTAGTAGGCAGAACATTCAGGCAATTCTTGGGTGTCTGGCCATAAAGCTATCAAACTGCATCTTTATTTCTAACAAACTCTTCTTCACTCCTAGAGTTTTCTTCTTTATTTGGGGAATACTATTTGTAAAGTAGAAAATGACAGGATCAGATAAAATTATAGATTAAATTGATTACTTTCTATACAGTAATCAAACATTTGGAGCGAATATCAAATTTACCTGCACCAGTGTATTAATCAAATATGTGAAAATTAAAAAAAAAAAAAAGAAAAGGAAAAAAGGCCTATCTTATGAACAGAAAACCAACATCAGAAATACAACACTAGCATAGCCTATTCCATTCACCATATTATAAAATTACGAGGTACTGAGAATGTGCATTAGAAAAAAATATATGAATTACCTCTACAGGGATCTCATTGCCAGGTGTTGCAGGTATACCAGTCATGAAGTCACTAGTAATAAAGGTTCGAATAACTACAGATCTCTGGCATGAAGGCTGCTTTTGAAGTGGGTCCCGATCAAAATGTAATGGTGTCAAAATCACCGGCATCTGGCTGATTTTCCCAGCATACCCTAGAGAAAGGTATATATAGAACCAATCACCACACCATAGAAAAGCATTCTAACTCAGTTCAATTAAATCCTCCCAGACAGTATCTGAAATCACATATACACACACAGCACAGTTAAGACTGTCATCATGCATTGATTTCAGCTACTCCCACGGCATTTTAAGTGGACTCAACCACAAATGCAAAAAAAAAAAAAAAAAAAAAAAAAAAGAATTTGATCACATCAATGATGTTTCACTGATGTACTATAGAGAGAGAGAGTCAATTCTTATTATTCTTGGTTATAATTTGCAGTTGCAAACAACGAACTAGCAAATACTGAATCATTTCTCCCAGGAGAAATGGAGCGTTAGGTTCCTGCAAGCTTCTGGCTGCAATATTTTTATCAACTGATTAATATGTAACCTTGTTTTATGTGTTTTTCTGACTTAAGACACTGTATTTAATATTTAATACATTCATTAACACTGAATTCACAATCAACAGCTCTTTAACTCATGCCTGAATAAAGCTTATCTAACATAGATTTTCTCTGTAAGGGACATCACAGCACTCCTGTGCTTAGGAACCCAGACAGCACTTCAACACGTACTTGAAATCCATTTTAAACAAAAACAAAAGGCATAAAAATGCAAAAGATAAAGCATCAAGGAGACCAAGAAAAAGATACTTGCTCACATTATAAGAGCTGAAACAAGAAGGCAGAGCGTCACCTTGTTTGTTCAAACTCAGCTGGGAACACATAAGTCTGCATATTCAAATTTTCTGCTGCTCTGTGCATGTCCACAAATGGTCACAAAGGTGAATATATTTTATTTAGAAGTAACATTATCAGCCAGCCGTGGTGGCTCATGCCTGTAATGCCAGTACTTTGGGAGACCAAGGTGAGTGGATCACCTGAGATCAGGAGTTCGAGATCAGCCTGGCAAAACCCCATCTCTACTAAAAATACAAAAATTAGCCAGGTGTGGTGGCAGGCACCTCTAATTCCAGCTACTCAGGAGGCTGAGGCAAGAGAATCACTTGAACTGGGAGGCGGAGGTTGCAGTGAGCCAAGATAATGCCACTGCACTCCAGCCTGGGTGATAGAGCGAGACAGATTCCATCTCAAAAAAATAAAAAAGAAACATCATAGAACATAAAGAGATTTAAATAATAAAAACAAAGGCCAGGCAAGATGTCTCACTCCTGTAATCCCAGCACTTTAAGAGGCCAAGGCAGAGGAGGTCGGGAGTTCCGGATCAGCCTAACCAACATGGAGAAACCCCATCTTTACTAAAAATATAAAAATTAGCCAGGCATGGTGGCGCATGCCTATAATCCCAGCTACTCGGGAGGCTGAGGTAGGAGAATTGCTGGAAACCCAGAGGCAGAGGTTGTGGTGAGCCGCGATCGTGCCATTGCACTCTAGCCAGGGCAACAAGAGCGAAACTCCATCTCAAAATAAATAAATAAATAAATAAGTATCTAAAAAGCAAAAGCCACATTCTCCTACTCTTAATGTCAAGCTTCCAAAAACTAGTTTCAGAAGGTAGTGATCAAAAACATGAGCAACTTACCAGACTCCCTGAGAATGTTATGGGCCTCAAAATCAGCTTGGCGTAAAGTACTGAGCACACCTGTTGTCAAGAAAGTGGGAGTAACATCTGTAGGAGGTTCTTTAACTGGTGGGCCAAATATATAAACAACTCTAGAAAGGAAGAGGTAAAATTATAGTGCAATTACATTTTAAATGTAGAAATTACATTTTAGTATGAGAAGCAATACACATAGAACAGTAACATTCTTTCCATTTCCACTTAGTTTGAGGCCCTTCTCCCGCCCACTTCAACTTCCCAAATGGATAGGACAGGATGTAAGATTATAGGAATGTCTGTGTTCTATGTGCTTTCCCCAAAGCGTGTTCTCTGCAATATTCTCAGAATGTGCCAAGATATAAGTGATTAATTATTATGACTCTCTTTTCACTTAATGTACTGGGTTGAAGACTGTTCCCAAAACTTCATGTCAACCCAGAATCTCTGAGGAGAAAAAGGGTCTTTGCAGATGTAACCAAGTAAGATAATGTAATACTATTGGATGGGCTCTAATCCAATGACTGGTAACCTTCCAAGTACCGAGAAACTTGGATACATAGACACACACAGAGGAATGAGGGTCATGTGAACACAAAGACAGACTGGATTATGCTGCCACAAGCCAAGGACTGTCAGCAGCCACCAGACAGTAGAAAGAAGCAAGGAAGGATCCTCCCCTTGAGTCTTCAGAGAGAATATGACCCTGCCAACACTGAATTCAGACTTCTGGCCTCCTAAACTGTTAGAGAATAAATGTCTGTTGTTGTAAGCCTCCCAGTTTGGTAGTCCTAGGAAACAAATACACAGTTAAAATTTAAAAATGGGTGTCTTTATGACAAGACTTCAGAAACTAGTAATATACTATACTAAGATACACTGGAAATCTCCAAAAGGAAAACTACAGTGAATTTCCCAAAATTAGCTGACTATTCATCTTCTTTTCTCTACTTGAGAAAGTTATCCTAGAGAGATTCACATTTGCACTTCACTAAAAAGGCCATTGAAATAGGATTTAGTATCCTACTATTTTCTTCCAAAAAAATGATTCATTACTGTTTTATATAAATGTCTGAAAGACATTAAGATACAATGCAAGTATCGTCATGTTAACGAGAGTACAGTTTAGAACATAACTTAAGGAAATTAGAATCAGACAATTTTAACAACTTGAAGTGTTATGTTTTGGTTTGAAGGGATCTGTTTGACAATCTTCAACCAGAAAACAAGAGGGAATCAGGGTAGAGATATGAGTGCCACTTAGCTAATTCTCGCTACTCTTAACTCCAGCCAGTAGACAGTTATTGCTTTTTGTTAGTCCTATTTTTATCAAAGAAAATAAATCTCCCTGGCAAATATCATGGTAAAGTTTCAATTTTTTTTCTTTTTTTCTTAATATATACTTAGGTAAAACACACAAAAGAAAACCATATTAGCACAAAACCACCAATACCACCAACTACTTTATTGTCTCCTTCCAAACACTACAACAGAAGCAAAGTTTTTCTCCCATGCATAGATAGTAAGCTATGCTTTTTCTAAACAATACAGTTCCTAGAGTTCATAGAAGATATTTAGAGGAGAAAGTTAAGAGAATGCCATGAACTTGTTCTTTTCACCTTCTCATTTCTGACAAACAAGAGTAATCACTAGAATGTACTGGGACAGGTATTCACCCACACTGCATATGACAGTAAAACTGCAACAGTCCCTCCCTGTACAAAGATTCCCTCATCCAAATTAGGAAAAAAAACTGGCAAAAATGGAAGAATATTTTTCTTTCATTTTTGGAACTGGCAAAGAAATCTAAAGTTCACCAAAATTCTTTTAAGAGTTTGCTGGGTTCATATTTTGAAATCTAGTTTTTTGTTGGCTGGTTGTTAGGCATTTTATTTTTTTCTTTTTTGAGAAGGGAGGAAGGAGGAAGGAAGAAGAGACAAATAGGGAAAACAGAGAGAAACTAGAATATACAAATAAAGTTTAAAGAAGGATGTGTGCCCTTTGGCAAAAGAAAAAGGAGATAAAACTGTAAGAATGCTGTAAATGAAGAAATATACTACTTATATAGTAAAAGCAGTGTAGTTAAATTTAGGGAAATTTTCTGTATGATATGTGAAGTTTATATAGCATTCTTCAGAAGACAAATTATGAGCCACTGTTCTAACCAAGACAATTATCTCCACTCAAAACAGGCAATTACAAATTTATCATTATTCAAGATTTTTTTTTTTTTCTGAGAAAGGGTCTCACTCTGTTGCCCAGGCTGGAATGCAGTAGCATGATATTGGCTCACTGCAACCTCCATCTCCTAGGCTCACTTGATCCTCCCACCTCACCCTCCCAAGTAACTGGGACAACGGGCACATACCACCATGCCCAGCTAATTTTTGTATTTTTTGTTGAGATGGAGTTTCACCATGTTGCCCAGGCTGGTCTCAAACTCCTGGGCTCAAGTGATCTACTTGCCTTGGCCTCCCAAAGTGGAAGGATTACAACATAAGCCACCATGCCTGAACCCCATTAGTGAAGATATTAATAACTTTATTTTTCAGTATATTAAAGATGCTTCTATATGTGGGGGTCTTCAGTTTATTTGAGTAAGCCTTTGAATGAGCATGTTTCCATCAGTAAAAATGTGGTTTTCCTGTAACTCCTTATGTCTAACTATACAGACTCTGCTAGGTTAACATTAAAAGGTAAATTTCTAATTTCTGCAGCAATTTGAGTAAAATGAAACCTCAAGTAATTCTTTTTGGTAGTTAACTGCCTAACACCCATGAAGAAAAGTGAAGAGTGTGAATAACTGTGAAATAAGAACATTTATTTAGCAATCTAGTACAAAGTAAGTGAATTTTTGAACTTTATATGGTATGAAGCAACTGAGTATTAGAAATAGATTTTAAATCAGCTGTTGATATATCCAATGTGAGACACTGATATGTAGATTAAAGAAAAATTAATCTAAAATGTAAATTATATATTTAAATGTAACTATTTTAATGCTATCTGGCACATGCCTATTTCTTTTCTTTGATTTTTCCTTAGGGTTACTACTAAATTAACCAAGACTTCATTTTTGTTTGGGGGGGTTGTTTTGTAGGGGTGTGTGTGTGTTATGCACTCTATTTGTAATTCTGTAACCTGGACATACTTTTTTCAATAAAACATATTACCACAAAACCAAGAGCTAACATAAGCCACTAATTTAGAAGACATGTTTTACAGCTGCCTTTAGTATTTTACACTAAAAATAAAAATCTTTCTCCTTTAAATAATTTTTTAGGCTGGGCATGGTGGCTCACACCTGTAATCCCAGCACTTTGGGAGGCCAAGGTGGGCGATCACGAGGTCAAGAGATGAGACCAACCTGGCCAACATGACGAAACTCCATCTCTACTAAAAATATAAAACTTAGCTGGATGTGGTGGTGTGCACCTGTCGGTGAGCCGAGATGGCCACTGCACTCCAGCCTGGCAACGAGTGAGACTCCATCTCAAAAAAATAATAATTTTTTCACAGATGATTACATTGTGATGAAGCATCAGAACACAAGATAATATTAAATATCTGCTTAACTGTGACCTATGCGCATACTTGAATTACAAACACAGCCATTTACTCTTATCTACATCGCCTGCCTCTATCTACACTTGAGCCTTTTGGTCTTTCATTAATGGAAAGCCCTTAAGAAATGCAACCTTTCATTACACATGCCCCTGCCCTGGCTCCTGTGGAACACACCTGTTAACGTTGTGACACATGCGAGGTATAAGCCTAGCCAGAAAAATAAGAGATTCCCAGTCAGGTTCATCTTTACTGGAGATTCCACACACGTAACTGTAGGAACGACAGTCACCCTGAAAATAAAAATATAATCAATTAATTTTTCATAATGAAAAGATGCATTGGTTCAATTTGAGAAAGCTGTTCTTTTTAAAAAAAAAAAAAAAAAAAAAACAAGAAGAAGCAAAGGAAAGGGAAAGGGAAAGGAAAAGGAAAGGAAAGGAAGCATTGAAAAATATCTTATGCATGGTGACACTATTTCTTTTTTTTTTTGAGGCAGAGTTCGCTCTTGTTGCCCAGGCTAGGGTACAATGGCACAATCTCGGCTCACCGCAACCTCCACCTCCCAGGTTCCAGTGATTCTTCTGCCTCAGATTCCCAAGTAGCTGAGATTACAGGCATGCGCCACCATGCTTGGCTAATTTTGTATTTTCAGTAGCGACAGAGTTTCTCCATTTTGGTCAGGCTGGTCTCAAACTCCTGACCTCAAGTGATCCGCCTGCCTTGGCCTTCCGAAGTGCTGGGATTACAGGCGTGAGCCTCCATTCCCAGCCGGTGACACTGTTAATAGTAACTTTTTGTTTGTTTTTTGAATTAGAACATATTATTTGAATGAAAGTATATATTAGATGCTTCTCTAATGGTATAAATAAATTCCAAATTAAAATCCCATACTAAATCCTACCTGAATCAGTTAAGACATAAATAAAGTATCAGGTACCATCAAGAATTTTTGCTGAGCAAGGTGGCATAATCCCAGCACTTTGGGAGGCCAAGGTGGGCGGATCACCTGAGGTCAGGAGTTTGAGACCAGCCTGGCCAACATGATGAAATGCCATCTCTACTAAAAATACACACAAAAAAATTAGCTGGGCATGGTGGCATGCACCTGTAGTCCCAGCTACTAGGGAGGCTGAGGAAGGAGAATTGCTTGATCCCAGGAGACAGAGGTTGCAGTGAGCAGAGATTGAGTTACTGCACTCCAGCCTGGGTGACAGAGCGAGACTCTTGTCTCAAAAAAAAAAAAAAGAACTTATTCAACATTCCCATTACCTGCACACCTGTGGATAACCAGCATATTTAATTTGGCAGACAAGGCCAGGAACAGAGGCTCACACCTATAATCCTAACACTTTGGGAGGCAAGGGTGGGCAGGTCAGTTGAGCCCAGGAATTCGAGACCTGCCTGAACAACATGGTGATAACCTATGTCCACAGAAAAAAAAAAAAAAAAAAAAATTAGCTGAGCAATGTGGCGGCATGCACTTGTAGTCCCCGCTACTCAGGAAGCTAAGGTGGGAGGAGCGCCTGAGCCCAAGGATGTTGCGGCTACACTGAGCAGTGATCATGCCACTATGCCACTGCACTCTAGCCTGAGCAACCAAGTAAGACCCCATCTCAAAAAAAATATTATAAAATTATTTTAAAAACTATAATTTGGCAGACAAGATCTGCCCATGATTTCTGAGTAAAGAATTCTTAAGTGGGAGACAAAAACAATTCACAAAACACTTACTTATCAAAATGTGTTTCAGTATCAGCTTAAAAGTTAATTTTAAAATAAGTAAAGTTGATTATAATGTATTCTCTTTTCCTGTGTCCTGTCTAATCCAAGTAATTTGTTTTTTTATGAAAAGCAATTTTAAAAAGTAACAGATTAGAGAAGTACCTAATGCCCAGAATGGCAGGTACTGAGAATGTGAAAATTCAACATATGTGAATGCTAATGTGATAGCATCTATAAAAGTGTAAAATGCACATGCTCTTTAACACAGAAAATGATCCTACATAAATAGATGGATAACTGACGGAATGCCTGTAATAATAAAAACTGAGAACAGTTTAAACGCCCATTGGCTAGAAGAATAAATTATGGTATGCAGAGAACATGAGGGAACAGTTAAGAACAATCTACTTGGAAAGGCACAGAAAGGTAAGTTCACGATGTTCAGTTAAAAGAAAAATAGTTGACAATGTGTACCCAAAATCCTCTCTTTTATTTTCTTTTTAAAATGTTTCCAGAAGAATACATATGAAACTTAACTAGAGAGTAAAAATTTTACAAAGAATTTTTTAAATGTATTTTGATTTTTTACAAATGTGGTTTACTTTGGTATTTAGAAAATAAAATGCATTGTTATGCTAACCACGAACCATCTTTTTTATCTGAGCTTGCAAGAGTCTAAGCTTCAAAGGGTAAGAGACTAAAGTTAGTTATCTAATAACAAAAGAAAATTTTATTTTGGTGGGAAAAGTAGTAGAGCCCGAGTAAGTTTCAATTTCAAGAAACTTGTTGAATGTTCACTCATTCAACAAATCATATTACCTCAAATATCTATTTTTTATAACACTTCTCTAAAAAAAAGAGTGGGGAACCATTTCAACTCAACTCCCTGTGTAGTAGGAGTTAGCATACAGAGGTGGAAGTTCTCTGTAACAAATCTGAGTTCTTAAAACTGAGAACACTTTTAATAATTAAATAACCTGTCCACAACTGTATTTTTATATAGTAGGGTAATACTGCCTGTAAGCATCATTGCAAATTTCAAAATAAATTTGTGTATGAATGAGACAATCCATAAACCACTGAAAGAAAATATCAATAACTTCAAGTAAGGTTATTTCAATAGTGACTCTAAAACAACATTAAGCAGCTTACAAGATTTGGCCTTTAAAAAGAAGGCAAGAGTTCCTTAACCCAAATAGCTGGCTCTATCACTGTTATGAACTAAAATATTTTAGTTTGCTTTAAAAATAACAATCAATTTTTACCTTGTTTTATTTACAGGCAGAACTGCATGAATTCAAAGCAAGGCAGAATTTAAACTGACAGATTCATATATTGAGAAAAAAAAATATTAGGTTTTCAATGAATAATCTCTAAAACAGTAGAATTTTTTTCAACACATAGTTTTATTAGAGGACATTATTAACACATTAACCCTATAACTGGCAATTATACCATTTTTGAGTTGAACTACTGACACTTCTAGTTTCCATTTAACCACAAACTTGAAATAAAAGAAAAGAAATCTTCCTCTTCTCTACCCTCCCACACTTTTGTTCACCAAAAACTCATTTGAGGATCATATAAAGGAGAAGGCTGGGCATAGTGGCTCACACTTCCAATCCTAACACTTTGGGAGGCCAAGGTGAAGGATCACTTGAGGCCAGAATTTTGAAGCCAGCCTGAGCAACACAAGGAGACCCTAACTCTACAAAAAATTTAAAAATTAGACAGGCATGGTGGTGCATGCCTGTAGTCCCAGCTACTTGGGAACCTGAGGTGGGAGGGTCGCTTGAGCCCAACAATTCAAGGCTACAATAAACCATGATCACATCACTGCACTCCAGCCTGGGCGACCGGGCAAGACCCTGTCTCCAGAAAAAGAGGAGAAATTAAAGTAATCATTTTTCAAGTAGCATTTTATAATTGAGAACTGTATTATTCTCACATTATTTTACAACTAGAAAGGCAGAATAAACACAAAAATCATCAGTAGAACATGTTCCCTAGTATAGGGAATACACAAGCTGAGAACACCACCTAAATGGTGTAACACATTCATCTGGAGGCCTTCCTGCAGTTAAAGACTTCTAAACCCACAGTATACTTCACATCTAGAAGGATAAATGACCTCTCAATTCCTGCCCTACAAGGCAGAAGTAAGCATGCCAACCCTACAGGAAATGGTTGCTTTCAATATTTGCCTTTGGTTAGAGTTCATAGGTTCCAAAACTATAAAATTTCAGCCTGACTAGTTCCTGTAAATATTCACTCTCTAAACATTCTATAAAATATTACCTCTTATTTCTCTAAACTTGGTATATATATTTACATACGTCAATTTCCTAAGTAATCCTTATTTCAGTATTAGTAGAATGAACGTAGCACTGGTGAATGAATTCACACAACTCACCTGCACACCTACAGTTTTAATTGGCAGCAAGAAGGCATTCAGTGAATGCAGACTTGTAATTTGCATCAGCTTCTCCTGATCCTCTTCTGTTGTGCAGGCTTTAACTCTCTGTAATAGGGTATGTGGCTGAGGAAAAAACCAAAGAGGCATTTTTTCAGTTTTAAGAAATAAGGTATTCATTCTTCTATTATTACTACTATCTTATGTATCTACGCTTACTAGTTTTTAGTGGTGGATTGTATTTGGTATCTCCTTGACTTGTGTGTGCTATGTACTATGCCAGAAATTCACTCCTGAGGGCTAGGACTATGAAGTCTTAGGATAAGAAATACAGACTATATTTATATACATCAAGGCTTTAGTACCCTGTCACCAGCAAGTGATACACCTCATCTGAGTCAAATATTATCTCTAATGCTTTTTGCCATAAAGCCAGTTTTGTCTGAAATTAATATAGCTCTAGTCATTTCTTTATTTGCCTGGAATATGTTTTTCCATTCTTTAACTCCTCTCATTCTTGTTGTGAATAAACTATACTTTTTATATTTACTATGCTAAACAGATTTTAGTTTTCAATCTAGTTTGACAGTCTATGTTAGTCCTTTTAATTAATTATGGGTTAATAATATAGTTGAATTGCATTCTACAATTTTATTCTGTAATTATCTATCCTATTTTTTACTCTTACTCCTTTCTTGCTGTCTTTTGAACTGGTGATTTCTCTCATTTATTTCCTCTTTATCGTTTTTGAAGTTAAATCCTCTATTTCTATTCTTACAGTAGTTCCCCTTTAGTGTTAACAAGGATACTTAATAGATAATCTTCTGTCCTTCTGGCAAATAATACAAGCATCTTTGAATTCTTTAGCTCAAATCAATCCCTTTGTGGCTTACATTCAGCTAAACATTGTTACATATTTTCTAATTAACAAGAACAACTGGAGATCATTTTTACCTCATCTCTCAATTTTATAATTATTTTTATCATTTTATACAGTCCATGTTTGTTTCAGTTTTATTCATTTACCATCTTCTTTGCTTGGCATTCCTTCTTGTATCTCACGCCTTTCTCCTGGTATCCTGCTGCTTCTCCTGAAGTCAGTTCGTTACAACAATGGTTCTGAACCCTAACTGCACAAATTACTTGGGCTCCTCAGGTCCAAGCTCAGACCAATTAAATTCTAGGGCTATACATAAAGAATAGTATACTTCAAAAGCTTCCCTAGATGATTCTAACATACAGCCAGAGTTAAAAATCATTGCCTTTTGTTTCTTAAGTAAGGAATTGTTGGCAGTAAATTGTTTAATCTCAAAATAACTTTATTTTGCCCTTGTTTTTAAAAGACAGTTTAGTTGTTCAAAGTCTTGCCTTTACTGTTGCTTTCAGTATAATTTCCTGGGTAGGTAACTCATCTGTTCTCTGCAGCTGCTCTGTCTTTAACAGTCCTTAACTTCTCTAAGATATCCCTACTAGGTGTCAAATTCTTTCCCTTTATTCTACTTGGGATGTGTTATGTTTCCTGAATCTGAGCCATCATGTCTTTTACCAGTGTAGAGGAATTAATATGTTTTTGTCTATTATTTCCTTCTGGATATATGTTAGCACTTACCTTATCCTTCTATCTAAACCTCCTCTACCCATATTTTCTTTATAATGATTTGTCCTACTTTCTGGATAATCTCTAAACAACTTTGACTTTGCTAATTCTCTCTTTAAGCTGTTTTTCAGTTATTATTTTCATTCTTGAACTTAGATTCTTTTCAAATCTGCCCAGTTATTTTTAGTAGTCTCTTATACATTATTCTTATTGTCAATAGCTTATTTCTATTTACTTTACATATTACTTGTTAATTCCAGGAAAGTCTTTGAGGGTCTTGTTCTGACAGTTTTTTACCTTCTCTTTCACGGTGCCTTACTTCTACATGTGATTTATATTTTTGATTATAACCTCGTATTTATTGAAAACCTATCTATGAGAAGCCTTTGGGACCCTAGGTGAAGATATTCTAAAGACAATCTGTACTGCTTCTTGCCTAACTCCTGTAAGCACTACCAACCCAGGTCCACTTTAAAATTCTTACATTGCCAATTTTCAGACCACACACATTACATAAATTAAAACCCCAAATCTGCAGAATTAAGCAGACTGGAGAACTTTTCCATTCATCTTCAATTTGGAGCCAAAGTGCTGCACAGTGTGACAATATCTGATCCAATCTCTGGCCCTTCTTGGACTCAGTCTCATACTCAGACATCTGTACATGAATGAAAATGTTAAAACCCAAATCCTAGACCACACAGGATTAGTAGCTGTCCTCAGAGAAGCAGACAGTGTTGGCTTCTTGAAATGATATGCCCAATAAATTCCTGACTCAAACCACTTCCCTTACTTTCTTGCAACACACATAAAAGAGTGGTTTAAAATACTTTATCTGGCATTTTTAGAGACTCAAGATATCTAGTCTTATATGGCTGGAAGGAAAAATGTGCATACAGCCATAAAAAACGATGAGTTCATGTCCTTTGTAGGGACTTGGATGAATCTGGAAACCATCAATCTCAGCAAACTGACACAAGAACAGAAAACCAAACACCGCATGTTCTCACTCATAGGTGGGTGTTGAACAACGTGAACATGTGGACTCAGGAAGAGGAGCATCACACACTGGGGGCAGTTGGCGGGGGGAAGTAGGGGAGGGACAGTGGGGGGTGGGGAGGGTGGTGAGGGATAACATGGGGAGAAATGCCAGATACAGTATGCACCTATGCAACAACCCTGCATGACCCGCACATGTACCCTAGAACCTAAAATTTAAAAAAAGAAAAAAGAAAAATGTGCATATAAGAATATCTGTGGAACAATTTCTCCACAGTCATTTCAAAGATTATATTACTCTGAATTTTCAAATAATAAAACCCTAAAAAATTCATTATAAATGCTGGTGTATAATAAGAATCCATTCAATTTCTTGTAACGTTTAGCTGTGTCATATTATTACCTTTTTAACACTTGCAGAAAAATCAGCTACTATTTTCAAAATATTGTTGGTTTCAGGAAAGTCTTTACAAATATAAGGTTCTTCAGCACATATTACTCTGATTGCCAGGCCAGGACCTAAAGATAACAGTAACAGTAGTATTTAACATTAATGTCATATTTCTAATATAAAAATCTAACATAAAACTGTCACTATTTTCAAAATATAAAAACTTCCCAAAACTAAAATCTATCTGCCATAAGTATTTAATTCCAAATGTAGCTATTAGTTTCCCATTCAACTCAGCATTTTTTAGAATGCTTCAACATTCTAAAAATGTTGTAACATTTAGAATGCTGCAACATTTGAGTTATGCACACTTTTTAGTCTGCATAACTTTTTGGCATATTAGTCTCTTTTCCTAAGTTTCTTCATCTATAAAACAGTAAAATACTATTATAGTTTCCATTGTAAGGCTGAAATAAGACAATATGTTTAATTCTCTCCATATCAATCATTCGTATCTCCCTTTTTTAAAAGAGAGTCTTGCTCTGTCACCAAGGCTGCAGTGCAGTGGTGCAATTATTTCTCAGTGCAGCCTCAAACTCCTAGGCTCAAGCAGTCCTCCTACCTCAGCCACCTAAGTAGCTGGGATTACAAGCACACACCATCATGCCTAGCTAATTTTTTCAGTCAAGATGTGGGTCTCACTATGCGGCTCAGGCTGGTCTTGAACTCCTGGGTTTGAGCGATCCCCTACCTTAGCTTCTGGAAATGCTGGAATTAAAGACGTGAGCCACTGCACTTGGCCTATCCTATTTTTACAGTTCATGTATTAGGTATCAAAGAATTATCCAGTAAATACTTTTAGTTCATAACATATGTGCCAATCTGTTCAAAAAATTTTAAGGGAATTTTCTAACATATACATTAGAGGACCACCTTTCTCATCACCCAGCTTCAACTATCAATCCAATTTTAGGAATGGTATTATACTGTTTATATTTTATATATATATATATATAAAATAAAATATATACATAATCAAATACCAAAAAATGTGAACTGTTATTTCTAATTTATTTTATTTTGACAGAGTCTCATTCTGTCACCCAGGCTGGAAGGCAGTGGTACCGTATCAGCTCACTGCAACCTCCAGCTCCTGGATTCAAAAGTTTCTCCTGCCTTAGCCACCGTTAGCAGCCATCAGTAGTAGCTAGTACAGGCATGCACCACCATGCCCAGCTATTTTTTTGTATTTTTAGTAGAGATAGGGTTTCACCATGTTGGACAGGCTGGTCTAGAACTCCTGACCTCAAGTGATCCACCTGCATCAGCCTCCCAAAATGTTGGGATTACAGGCATGAGCCATCACACCCGAACTTTATTTTACCAAATACACAGAAGTTAGCAAAAACACAAGGTATGCATAGATCTATGAAAAACTGGATTCTGCTACTTTACTACAACAGAAAAGGCATCACTTGAGATGTCTAGTTATAGGCAAAAACTCAGCTATGTCCATTAATTCCCTTGTCTCATTCTTTACCTTTAGAACGAGCAGCATATTTAAGATAATTTTTAAAGCAGCAAAACCATTTTTGACAATGATATCTCATATAATAGAAAACTCAACATATAAAATAGGTTTTTAAAACATCAACTGAGTCTAGATGAAATAACGACCAAGGGCACAGAACACAGAAAACTTGGCTTCCCTCTATTACATTCACAGACCACTCATTTTTTTTTTTTTTTTTTTGAGACGAAGTCATGCTTTGTTGTCCAGGTTGGCGGGCAGTGGCACAATCTCAGCTCACTGCAACCCCACCTCAAGCCATTCTCCTGCCTCAGCCTCCCACGTAGCTGGAATTACAGGCACCTGCCATGACACCTGGCTAATTTTTGTATTTTTAGTAGACTCAGGGTTTCACCATGTTGGCCAGGCTGGTCTCGAACTCCTGGCCTCAAGTGATCCACCCACCTTGACCTCCCAAAGTGATGGGATTACAGGCATGAGCCACCACACTGGCCCACAGACCATTCTTTGCCAGCATGCAGGTTAGGGACTAAAGATCTTAAATTACTCAATCTGACTACTAGATTTGATAACAAGTGCTAATCACCACATAGGTTATACATTTATAAAACTGTTTATGGAGCCAATACGATCATTAAGAGTATAAACACTAGCCGGGTGTGGTGGCTCACACCTGTAATCCCAGCACTTTGGGAGGCCGAGGCGGGCAGATCACAAGGTCAAGAGATTGGGACCATCCTGGCCAACACAGTGAAACCCCATCTCTACTAAAAATACAAAAAATTAGCCGGGTGTGGTGGTGCACACCTGAATTCCCAGCTACTCGGGAGGTTGAGGCAAGAAAATCGCGTGAACCCTGAAGGCGGAGGTTGTAGTGAGCCGAGAATGCACCACCACACTCCAGCCTGGTGACAGAGCGAGACTCTGTCTTTAAAAAAAAAAAAAAAAAAAAAAACAAGAGTATAAACTCTGAGGTAAAAATTATTGGGAATATAATAGTGGCTCCATTGCTCTGAATCTTCATAACTTTTGGCAAATTCGTCTCTGTCCCTAGGTTTCTTCAGCTGTAAAACAGGATACTAGTTTCCATTGTGAGGATCAAATAAGATAATAAAAAGTATTTAGCAAAGTGCCTAGCACATAGAAAGTACTTAAGAAACGTTGGCTATTACTATGTTTTTCAACTCAATTAGGTCATTCTCCCAAATCATCACCTAATCACTATTACAATGAGCTAGAACCTGATGAGGTGCAGACTTGCCCAAGCTCTCAAGAACTAGTAACAAAAACAGGTTAAGACTTGCCATCCTAACTTTAAACAACTATCACCTCTGATTTTTTTCTATATGACAGCAAATGGAGTACTAGTTGTTCAGGAATTAGTTACATAGAGCATTGTGCCAATAATTCTCTGCACAGAAAGAAGTGGTTCATCCATTCAAACAAGTCAGACATAGGACAAGGATTTTAAAGAACCAAGGTTAAATCCTCGCATTTTCCACGGAATGCACCATGGTATGGTACAAAGAATATAACAAATCCTAGCTCTACTACTAGGATTGTGTGGCACTGTTATTAAAATATCTTATGCCTTGGTTTTCTCATCTGATGGCAACAGCATATTCCAGATTCCCAGGGATCATGTAACACTTAAATACAAACAGAATGGAAAATGAGTATTTAATAAAATGAAGTAAATACAGTAGATACGCAAAAGATTTCGTTTGTTCCCTAACCATCCTTTCCTTTCTCTCATGTTACATATTCCCTGAGATGACAGATTATTTCAGAATTGTATGAACTAATTTTTCTTCAACATGAAGGTCTAAAGATAAATCAAACAAAATTCAATTCTAATTTTTACCTGGAAATGGATGCCTGGAAACTAACTCTTCTGGAAGTCCAAGTTCTCTGCCCAAAATTCTCACTTCATCTTTATGAAAATCTTTCAGAGGTTCTATCACTCTTCCCTACCGGGAGGAAAGAAGCCAACCAATACAAATTAGTAACCAAGATGATATGGAAAACAAAGGGCAATCAATTATTGGGTTTTCCTGTTACCATTTTTCTTAGACTAACAGATTCTTATTAAAAAATGTATCTTTAAAAGTATTTGCTATGTGCCTATAAGGAATTAGATGAATATTTTAGTGGTATCCTTATTTCTCTTCAAAGCACATTTTAAACATACATTTTTTAAATATAAATAAATCAGGGTAAACCAACCTATCATTTCTGATCTAGTTTTCATTAGAATACAATTAGAAAATATACTAGTGTTTCAAAATTAAAATTCTCCAAATGTTATCACTGAGAAAATGAAGACAACTAACAACTAGAGAAAACATTTGTAAATCATATATCTGATAAAAGACTTGTAACCAGAATATATAAAGAACACTTACAACTCAATAATAAAAAGACAAATAACTCAATTGAAAAATAAGCAAGGCTAATGGGCACTAGGCTTAATACTTGGGTGATGAAATAATCTGTATAACATATCCCCATGATACAAGTTTACCTATCTAACAAACCTACACATATACCCTTGAATTTAAAATAAAAATTTTTAGGCCAGGCACGGTGCCTCACGCCTGTAATCCCAGCACTTTGGGAGGCTATGGCGGGCAGATCACCCGAGGTCAGGAGTTTGAGACCAGTCTGACCAACACGGAGAAACCCCGTCTCTACTAAAAATACAAAATTAGCTGGGTGTGGTGGCGCATGCCTGTATTCCCAGCTATTGAGGAGGCTGAGGCAGGAGAATCACTTAAACCTGGGAGGTGGAGGTTGCAGTGAGCCAAGACCACACCATTGTACTCCAGCCTGGGCAACAAGACCAAAACTCTGTCTCAAAACTATTAATTAATTAATTATAAATAAAAGGTTTTTTTAAAAATGAGCAAAGGATATAAATAGACATTTCTCCACGATACACAAATGGCCAATAATCAAGCACATGAAAAGATGCACATCATCATCAGCTATTTGGGAAATGCAAATCAAAACAACAAGACACACTGCTTCATATCCACTAAGATGACTAACATTTTTATTCACTTTTTTTTTTCCAGACAGAGTCTTGCTCTGTTGCTCAGGTGGGAGTGCAGTGGTGCAATCTCAGCTACTGCAACTCTACCTCCCAGGTTCAGGGAATTCTCCTGCCTCAGCCTCCAGAGTAGCTGGGACTACCAGCATGCAGCACCATACCTGCCTAATTTTTTGTTTTTTAGTAGAGACAGGGTTTCACCATGTTGGTCAAACTGGTCTTGAACTCCTGGTTTCAAGTAAGCCACCTGCCTTGGCCTCTCAAAATGCCGGGATTACAGGCATGAGCCACCGTGCTTAGCTAGATGACTAAAAAAAAGTTTGTTTTGAGATGGAGTTTCGCTCTTGTCGCCCAGGTGCAATCTCAGCTCACTGCAATCTCTGCCTCCCGGGTTCAAGCGATTCTCCTGTCTCAGCTTCCCGAGTGGCTGGGATTACAGGCATGCACCACCATACCTGGCTAATTTTGTACTTTTAGTAGAAATGGGGTTTCTCCACGTTGGTCAGGCCGGTCTCGAACTCCTGACCTCAAGTGATCTGCCTGCCTCAGCCTCCCAAAGTGCTGGGATTATAGGCATGAGCCACCATGCCCAGTGACTAAAATTTTTAAAAGTCAGATAACACACCCATCAAAAAATAGAAAATAACAAATTGTAAGCACTGGAAAAATTGGAGTCCTTATGTACTTTTGTTTGGATTGTAAAATGGTACAATTGCTATGGACAACAGGTTCCTCAAAAAATTAAAAAGAGAACTACCATATGATCCAGCAATTCCACTTCTGGGCATAAATCCAAAAGATAAACAAAAATGGATAAGCAAAATGTGGTATATACATATAGTAGTACATTATTCAGTCTTTTTTTTTTTTTTTGAGTTGTAGTTTAACTCTTGTTGCCCAAGCTGGAGTGCAACGGAACAGTCTCGGCTCATTGCAACCCCTGCCCTGAGCGTTCAAGCAATTCTCTTGCCTCAGCTTCCCAAGTAGCAAGGATTACAGATGCCTGCCACCACATTTAGCTAATTTTTGTATTCTTAGTAGAGACGAGGTTTTACCATGTTGAACAGGATGGTCTCAAACTCCTGACCTCAAGTGATCCACCCACCTCAGCCTCCCAAAGTGCTGGGATTATAGGCATGAGCCACCTCGCCTCGCAAAGTTAAATAAGCAAGTCATAAAAAGGAAATACTGTATGATTCCACCTATATGAGGTATTTAAAGTAGTGAAAGATAGAAACAGAAAGCAGAATAATGGTTACCAGACAGTGGGTGTTGGGGAAAAGGGAGAGTTGGTTTTTTTTCTTTACACCTCCAGATGCCTAAAAGGGAGAGTTGTTTTTTAATAGAGTTTGTTTTGCAAGATGAAAAGTTCTGAAGATCTGTTTTACAACAATGTGAATACACCTAACACTACTGAACTATATACTTAAAAACAGTTAAGGTCAGGCGCAGTGGCTCACAGCTGTAATCCCAGCACTCTGGGAGGCCAAGGCAGGCAGATCACCTGAGGTCAGGAGTTTGAGATCAGCCTGGTAAATACGGTGAAATCCCAACTCTACTAAAAATACAAAATTGATCAAGCCTGGTGGCACACGCCCATAATCCCAGCTCCTTAGAAGGCTGAGGCAGGAGAACTGCTTGAACCCAGGAAGCAGAGGTTGCAGCAAGCTGAGATCACATGACTACATTCCAGCCTGGGCAACAGAGTGAGACTTTGTTTCAAAAAAAAAAAAAAAAAAAGGTTTAAGATGGTAAATTTTACATTATGTGTTTTTTACAATAAGAAAAGAGATAACAAGTCTTGGTGAGGATGTGGAAAAATTTGAATCTCATATATTGCTGGCGAGAAAGTAAAATCGTATCATCATTTTAAATAACAGTTTGGCAATTTATCAAAATGTTAAACCTTAAGATCTAGCAATTCTACTCCCAGGCATATACCAAAAAAATAAAAACACACACCCACAAAAACTTATAACCAATATTCATAGCAGCATTACTTATAACAGCCAAAAAGTGGAAATAACCCAAATTCCCATCAACTGATCAATGGATAAATAAAATGTAGTATACCCATATGATGGAATATTATCTGGCAACAAAAAGGAGTAAAGTCCTGATACATGCAGCAACATGGATGAACTTTGAAAACATTAAGTAAAAGAAGTCAGTCATTAAGGATCACGTATTATATGATTTCATTTATATAAAATGTCCAAAATAAGCAAATCTATAGAGACAGAAAATAAATTCATGGTTGGTGATTGCCTAGGGCTGGCAAGAGAGGAGGAAAAGAGGAGCTGGGGAGTGGAAGCAGGATGACAATGACAACAAGCAGAATAAGGAGTGACTGCTAATGGGTATGAGGTTTTTTTTTTAGGGTCATAAAAATGTTCTAAAATTAGATGCTGTGATAGTTGTGCAACTCTGTGAATATTAGGAAGAAGGAGGAGGGAAGACATGTATCTACTTTATAATAAAGTTATCATAAACTTTTACCTCTTCTCTCAACTTTCTGATGAGCTCTGTGTCATTGTGATGGGTTTTGATGAGTTCAGCTTTGCCACTTGCAACAAGGGATGCACTTTCAATTAGATCAGGCCGTAAAGTACCTTGGGCAAGAAAAACCTCCTCTGGTTTCAAGTTCATTTCTCCTATTACTTCATTGGCAATCTATAATCAACAGGAATAAAACAGCCTTGTAAGAGATAAAATTTTTTAAAGCAAAATTTTATACTTTCAGCTAAATTTTTTAGAGTACTTTGAAATACTGACCAGAAAATAAAATCTACCAACCCCCAAAATAAACTCCTTTATGAATATATCCTTTAACATAATTCAAAAAGGTATGTGAGGCTGGGCGCGGTGGCTCACAGTTGTAATCCCAGCACTGTGGGAGGCCAAGGCGGGTGAGACTTTGAGATCATTTGAGGCCAGGAATTTGAGACCAGCCTGACCGACATGGTGAAACCCGTCTACTAAAAATGCAAAATTAGCAGCTGGCACACGGTACTAATCCCAGCACTTTGAGAGGCTGAGACAGGCAGATCACAAGGTCAGTAGTTAGAGATCAGCCTGAACAACATGGTAAAACCTCATCTCTTCTAAAAATACAAAAATTAGCCAGGCATGGGGGCACACACCTGTAATTTCAGCTACTCAGGAGGCTGAGGCTGGAGAATCACTTGAACCTGGGAGCCAAAGGTTGCAGTGAGCCAAGATCGTGCCACCGTACTGCAGCCTGGGCAACAGAGCAAGACCGTCTCAAAAAAAAATTAAAAATTAGCTGGGCAATGATGGTGCATGCCTGTAATCCCAGCTACTTGGGAGACTGAGGCAGAAGTGCTTGAACCTGGGAGATGGAGGTTGCAGTGAGCCAAGATTGCTCCATTGTACTCCAGCTGGGCGACAAAAGCGAAACTCCGCCTCCAAAAAAAAAGTATGTGAACATTCTATTCAAGAACTTGAAATTAGCCATTGAAAGAACCAGGAATTGAAGTCTATGATCAGATGAAGACATCTATTCTTAAAGAGTTAAAATAACAGTCTGGCAAGGTAAGCATACCTGTGTATTAAAACATAAAACAGTTTCTACTGGTCAATATAATGACAATATACAGTAGAACTCTCAGCCACATAAGAAAAAAACCAAAACTAGCAAATTCAGTTATTTGACATAGTGACAAAGAAAAACAAATAGTAAGACTCACATCAAAAACAGTACATGTTGAGGATATTAAAAACAAAGGTACCTTAACAAAAGTATCCCCAATGATTTTTCTTTTCTCTTCAGGACTTGTGGTCATATTTAATGTTTTGCTAATTCTTTTCCGTGGGGTTCTATCTTCATCTGATATTGGTAGGGTTGTTGTTCCATTGTAGAAAGAATGAGCAGCATTTATCACTGGAGGGAAGGGGAGATGCGTTTTAAATTGACAGAACTTTTTGAAATCAAAAATAACAAGTCAAACTACAGAAAGAAAAGCTATACGATTCCTTTGATCTCCCCTAAATTTGCCTACAAATTTTAATAAACTATCATTCAATATTCAAGAACTATCAATAAATCCTGAGTAAGAGAGTTCAGATACAGACACTCATTAAATTTTTTTTCTATGAGAATCTCCTGGCATTTAGATCTAGGGCCATGACATCACAAATTATGCTGACTGGGGCCAAGCACGGCGGCTCACTCCTTTAATCCCAGCACTTTGGAAGGCCAAGGTGGGCAGATCACTTGAGGTCAGGAATTCGAGACCAGCCTGGCCAAAATGGCAAAACCCCATCTCTACTAAAAACACAAAAATTAGCTGGGACTGGTGGCATATGTCTGTAATCCCAGCTACTCAGGAGGTTGAGACAGGAGAATTGCTTGAACCTAAGAGGCAGAGGTTGCAGTGAGCCAAGACGGTGCCACTGCATTCCAGCCTGGGCAACAGAGCACAACTCTGTCTCAAAAAAATAAAAAATTATGCTGATTGTTTTCTCTCTGTTCAGTGCTTCACCACAGCAACAAGCAGAAATCACAGCAAGAAGCGTAGCTCCAAGGGATTCAAAAGCACTGGTTCCTAAACAGAAAATCAAAGTTGTTAGAATCGCACACTAACTAGTGTCTTGTAAAACTGCTATTTATGAACATACGTTTAAAAATCCTTGGCTGTTTTTTTATTTAAGGACAGGAAACTAAAAACTGACTAAGATCCCTATTTGCTAATAAATCTAAGCTACTGACGGCCTTCACCATAAGATGAACAGGCAGCTGACTATTTCATTGTAGAAAGGCCAGTGAATTTGTAGGTCTTTCCTGAACCTGGTCAACTACCCAGAGAAGACATATTCTTTCTCCTGCCTATTAGCATTCTGGCAGTTGAACAGAAGAAGTGGTAGGAAGAGGGAATCACTATTCAGCAAACAGAATTTTACTTGATCTTGTTCTTAACATAGAATCTTACCTCCACCCTCAACTATACCTGGTATTAGTATGCTCAAATCCGGAACCTCTTTTGTGTAGCCCCTCTAGAGAGAGAATACACCCACAGTGTTCTGATTGGGAAGAACAGCAGCAGTTTGCTCCTGTGCTAAGGAAAATGATCTGCTTCTCAGATTTTTAACCAATCCCTGTTTTAGGCTAACCCAGAGACCAATGCCCCTCCAAAAAACCAACGCTTCAAATTCCTAAGCCTCCCCAAGAAGTCTGCAGCACAAATCAGCTTGCTTTTTGTTGGCTTCCTTCCCATCCCACCCCAAGGTTGTGAATTCCTCCATTCTGCTACGTCAGTTACCAGGGAACATATCCAAGTTTTACAATTTGAAGGACTTCTTCAAGAAACAGAATAACATATAAGATACTAAAAATTATAAGTTATACTGGGATGGCTAACAAGTACTTAACTAGATGCAGAAATGATTGCAAATCACATACATACCACTAAGCCCATACTAAGCACATCCCTGGCTCATCTTTGTCTTAGCCTGATCTCAAAATGCCCACAGCTATTCCAGCACCAACTAACAGAGAACAAGTTAGAGTTGAAAGAAAATAAACTACAAATCATCAAAATATCTTACTTGTAAGTTTTACAAAAACATATGACCATGTGAAGATACCATTGGAGACCGTGGACGGTCTCCAGTAACCCCTGGAGTTACCTCTCCAGTAACCCCTGAAGCTTAAACCAAAATCTACCTCTACCCATCTGTTATCCACCTTCCAACATTTTTTTGAAATCATCTGTCTGCTATCATCTCCTCTAACCCTCATCCTTACGGCATTACACTGTTTCATGCTTTTACTGTTATTTTAGAAAAGTTTCAAGGAAATAGACTCATGTTCACATCATGCTTACCTACAAGTCTTCATTATATTCAGCCTTTTGGTATCAGTTCCAATTAATTCAATATGTACAATAATTTGTAACATTAAACTACTGACCTCATTTCATTATAACTATCAACTGTATCTTCTTTTTAAAAAGTATAAATGTTATCTACAAATGTAAATGTTATTAAGGACTAAGAAGTTTACTAGGCCAGGCGTAGTGGCTCACTCCTGTAATCCCAGCACTTTGGGCGGCTGAGGCAGGTGGATCATGAGGTCAGGAATTTGAGAGTAGCCTGACCAAAATGGTGAAACCTTGTTTCTATTTAAAAAAAAAAAATTAATTAAATTTAAAAAAAAAAAGAAGTTTACCAAAAAAAGTAACTATAGAATCTTAGGCTCCCCTACTATAATCTTTTCTATTTGCAAAATAATCTATATACTCATATCTGAGCAGGGCTTGGGTAGGCTCATGCCTAAATATCATGAAATACGGTGGGGAAAGATTTTTTTGGGGGGTGGGAGGGGACGGGGTTTCGCTCTTGTTGCCCAGGCTGGAGTGCAGTGGTGTGATCTTGCCTCACTGCAACCTCCACCTCCCAGGTTCAAGCAATTCTCCTGCCTCGGCCTCCCGAGTAGCTGGGAATCACAGGCATGTGCCACCACACCCAGCTAATTTTTTGTATTTTTAGTAGAGACAGGGTTTCATCCTGACCTCAGGTGATCCACCTGCCTCGATCTCCCAAAGTGCTGGGATTACTGGCATAAGCCACCATGCACGGCCAGGAAAAGATAATTTTTAAAGTATATAACTAGAAGAACTGAATAGTAGCTGGAAAATGTTAATTTATCAATCTATGTATAAAATTAGCAGAATCAATAGTTTAAAAATTTATACTGAAACCCCTCTTAAACCAGAGGTAATTGTAAAAAATAAACATTTTCAACCTTGAGCATACTGAGAAAACTGTAATTGTGCTCATTTAAACAAGGAGACTAGATTTGATTAAACAGGTCCTGCCATGTAAGTTCAACTTTTCTGGAGTTCTTCAATACCTTTGACCTGAATTCCAAGCTTTTTGAGGGCCTCTTCAACAGATTGGCTCTCTCGTTTTCTCATAAAGCCATTATCAATGTGTACAGCAATGACTTGATCTTGGTTCAAAGCACGATTTAGCAAAGCTGTACAAACTGTTGAGTCTACTCCACCACTGAGTAAAACCTACGGGGTAAAATGAAAAATCAAACTGAGCAGAACAAGCAAAAAGAAACATTATCAGCGTAAATCATTACCTAGAAGCGCTGTTTATATCAAAGCTATGTATGGTAACTGAAAAAGCACTCTAAAACTGTAGAACTTTTAAGGGCTGTGTTGAGGACTCTAGTTCCTGGATTCCGACATTATTGATATAAATGTATAGACTTTTAGATGATAAATTGCTTACCAAAACTTTTGATGTGCCTACTCTCTCTTTGATCTCTCGAATGCACTCAAGTTCTCTGTTCTGCACGGTGTAGGTTCCACTGCACCCAGCTATATCATAAAGGAAATTCTTCAGTATTACTTTCCCATTTTCTGTAAGGCCAACTTCAGGGTGGAACTGTGCTCCATATAATTTTTTAGATTCATTTGCTATGCCTTTATAGAGAAAACAGTCACAAATTAAAACTTTTTTCATGCTGAAAAGACTCAAGCAATACCCACAATTAATTTCTCACAATCTCTTCCTCTAAGGTCTAATTCTTATTTTTTATTTTATTTCTTTATTTTTGAGACAGAGTCTCGCTCTGTCACCCAGGCTGGAGTACAGTAGCATGATTTTGGTTCACTGCAACCTCTGCCTCCCGTGTTCAAGCAATTCTTATGCCTCAGGCTCCCATGTAGTTGGCATTACAGGTGTGTGCCACCACACCCAGCTCCCCAACTTGTATTCTACAGCTATTTCCAACACTTCTCTTGGGGCTAGTTCTTTCTTCACATCCTGGTTGAGATATGAGCTTAACAAGCTTTTTCACAGACCCACCAATGTC